>CM033643.1:59312767-59481677 GCA_019512145.1 Engystomops pustulosus | reverse complement strand
CATTCCAAAAATATGAATGCACAATATTATGAGGATTGTTTTGTGTCCTATTTTTTAACAATCCCAGAACTTTGTCAACTTCATAAGCCACAGATTGACAGAACTGGAACATGCAAGGAACATGGTGTCTGCAAACAATACCATCATTTGACATTTGATAACCTTGAAGTTCAAAGGCAGATTCTGAAAAGTTACTTCTTTTGTTCTAGATTTGACCAAAACTCATATTGCTATTGCTACATTACACCTCTTGAAGCACCATAACTCTCAATGCATTTTTAAATGTTTAGGATAAAGAAAACCACTTTATTCCACTTCCTTTATTGTCTATAATTTCACACTGCGTAGTTTTCCAGAACCACTAATGTCTAAGACTAAATGAACTAAGACTAAACATACAGGGCAGATTTATTAAAAATGTCTTAAAGTAAGACAGTGGCCCACATTTACTAAGCAATCGGCACCATTATTCTGGCATAGACTGCACATAAATACATGTACAAACAGGTTGCACATCAATGTATTGTCGCGGCTGCACTATGCATGGTGTGACACAATACTGTGCACATAATTGGGCGCTTTGGCGTGCATTTGTACCATGCACCACATTTATTTTGGAATCCCAACATAATTGTGGCGCAGGTCCGTAAAAAAACTGGTGCACTCATGCACTTTGGGTACCCGCAGGGTGTGCCAGATTCATGAAGACTGTGCTCCGGTTTTGATTGTTCTTGGTGACACAGCCTCTTTAAGCAAAGTAGTCCATACACAGAAGATATATCATAATGGGTATTTATTTCTTCCACCATAATAAAATTTAATTTTGACTTGATAATATAAACACAAGGACTTGATACACAGGGCTCTGTGCTGTTTGAAAAAGGAGAGCTAGTTATAAGGCACTGTGTTCAATCACACAAGTCTCACCTTGCTAAGGAGGACAGAAGCCAAGTTTATGTTATCTCAATATTGGGATTAGTCAAGGTGGCCTGGGCTTGCTTTTCTGCACAGGCTAACTTATTTGTATATTGATGTGTGGGCATGTTTGCATATTAGCTGGTGTGGGAGTAAGCACACAGAACTGTGGCCTTCCATGTCAAACAGTGTTTTACATAATAAGGGCCAGCTGAGTGTAAAATATAACAGTCTGACTAAAATGTTCAAAACGTATAGGGTTATTCCAGGAATAAGCATAATTCATATTAATCATTAGAATATAAGCTAATATGTTATTAGTTGTTATTTAAAATTTTGCTCCCCTAAGCAGAAAAATGTTGTGGTCATACAATACAATGAAGAATTTAAATGCTACATGCCCTTTTATCAGTCATGTGACTTTGCCCCCATGGAAGAGTCACAGGATAGAAGATGGCCGCTGGTCACATGTCCACATCAAATGTCCTGCACTTGCCTGGGCAGGTCATGTGATCATCACTACGTTTTGGCTGTAGTCAGTTGGTTGCAGTGCATCCAGTATGGCCGGTGTTAGTGGTGAGACCCATCTCAGTGGGGTAATGTGCAGTGATTACAGTTATACACATCATTACTATAGTTACAGTCTTTTAGGCATTACTGGGAATAGAACATAAGAGGGAGGAGCTGTTGCTGAGAACTGAAGAACTGGCCCTTTAAATTTCCTAGAAGTGCCACGCGTGCCCTAAGGCACGGGGCCGCGCGCACGGAGCGAGGCCGGGACTCGGGAGCGGGGAGAGGTGAGACGCGCTGGCGCAGCAGCTGCGGGGAGCGAGAGGCACGGGTGAGCCCGCGACCCACAATGTGGGGCACGGGTCCACCCGTGACAAACATTTTGTGATTCATGACATTAAGTTTTGTTTTATTAATTTATTAATAGCTTTATGGGTTTTTGTATCAGAAGTTAATATTCCCTGACTACCCCTTTAAGCAAATTGTGACTCAAAAATATGTCAGATGAAATGTCACATCCAGTAAGTCATCAGGGCAGTGTGACCAGTGGAAGTGACCATGCAGAAGAATGCCAAATATTAGGGACAAGGTTCAGTACTTTCTGGGTCAGTGCAGAGAAATGTTGTCCAAGTATGGATATAAACTCAAAACAATCATGGTAATGAAACATACCTATAACTCTGCACCACTAGTAGTATGATTTCTGGAAAGTTTGTAGACTAGTCAAATAATGACATTTGATGTAACTGGTTTTTAGATTCTTTATGAAAAATATTTTTAAAAAATATTTAAAGGAGTTTTCCAGGCTCTAAAATTGAAAACTTCTCCTATTGGGAATAAAGCTGCAAAGACATTGTCAGGATCGGAGATAGTGGATCCTGTGGATCACCGCGGACGATGACACAAGCCGACACCTGGGACTGGAATCTAAGTGGCACACGGTCTTCACCAGAGCCCGACGCAAAGCAGGATGGTCTTGCTGCGGCGTGGTACCACCAGGTCGTTTCACAATCACTAGCACGAGGCACAGGAAACAGCTTTCTCGTAGGAATAAGCACTAAGATCCAGCAGGGAATGCTGGGAGACGCAGGGCTTTATCCATTTCCTGAAAAGGGCCAGCATCAATTAGCGGTGCGCTGCCCTTCAGGTCTTCTGAAGCCGGTGCACGCGCACCCTAGGAGACGGGACCGTGCGTACACGGCCGATGGACGGGAATCAGGAACGAGGAGAGATAAGAAATGGTGGAGGGGTGCTGGGGCACACCGAGGATCATGGGTGAGCCCGCGACAGGCATGGTACAGTCACTAACCTGAGAATGGGGTAGTTATTAAATTGTCTGTATAATAAATAACAAAATAACAGGGAGCAAGTAATAATTAATTGACACAATTGGGGGAAATTGACATGCCTTGTCGACAGGTTCCAAGAACAAGGCATGTAACAAACCCCATTAACAACTTTTGTTTCAATTCTCCTCCCAGCATGGCTCTTTAAGAGTGATGGGGCAGAGAGCGGGATTGGCAGGGCTCTGAACACCTGCCTACTGTATTTAGGTCGAACCTGGCAGAAATTAAGATTGGTGTTCAATACTTCCCAATATTTTTATTAAATGTCAGAATATAAACGCAACTTAAGGACACCCGACTTACAAACAACTCCTAGTTACAGACGGACCTCTGGATTTTGGTAATTTACTAAGCTTTACCCTCAGGCTGCAATAATAAAATGTAAGCATATCAAACGTGTCTGAAATAAAGCTTTATTGTTAATAATTCTTCCTGTGACAAACCAAAATTTTGAAAATACAATTGTCCCAGGGACAAAAAATAAGTTTTGTCTAGAGTTACACTTACAAAATATACCTGTTCCGACTTACAGATAAATTAAACTTAAGAACAAACCTACAAAACCTATCTTTTACGTAACACTGGCTCTGCCTGTATATAAAAACAGGCATATCACAGAATAAATATAACACAAGGTCACAGAGAACACACACCATACATTGTGTATCAGAGACACAAAACAAGCATCTCAATTTACTGTTGCACAAGAAAAACCAGCAATTTCCCAAAAGTACAATAACAATATAATCCAGAAAAACTATTTGAAGGTTGCATCTAGACCAGAGGGTTCACAGCACTGGCACAATACAGGCAGTCCCCTACTTAAGGACACCCAACTT
The DNA here is from genome assembly GCA_019512145.1 of Engystomops pustulosus. Classification (NCBI taxonomy): domain Eukaryota; kingdom Metazoa; phylum Chordata; class Amphibia; order Anura; family Leptodactylidae; genus Engystomops; species Engystomops pustulosus. The sequence continues at coordinate 59,478,067 of CM033643.1, read as the reverse complement.
ACAGACGACCCCTAGTTACAGACGGACCCCTGTGCCCCCCGTGACCTCTGGTGAAGCTCTCTGGATGCTTTACTATAGTCCAAGGCTGCAATTATTAGCTGTAAGGTTTCTGTAATGAAGCTTTATTGATAATCTTTGGTCCCATTACAGCAAAAACATTTTAAACTCCAATTAATACTGGGGCAAAAATATTTTTTGTCTGTATCTACAATTATAAAATATGCAGTTTCCACATACAAATTCAACTTAAAGTGGTTGTCCGAGAGTTCCGAAAAAAAACTATAGGTGGCCGGGAGCGGGCTGTTTAAAACAATAAAGATGTACTTACCTTCCGGTGCCCTCCAGTATCCGCCGGAGCAGCGCTGCATTCAGCTTCCGGCCGGACCCGACAACCTTCCGGCCCCCATACACAATGCTGTGTATAGGAATGGATAGGCGTACCTATGTTTGTTTACCATGTTTGTTTACATGGCGCCCGGACCGGAGCGACAGCAGTGCTGGATACCGGAGGGCACCGGAAGGTAAGTAGATCTTTATTGTTTAAGCAGCCCACTCCCGGCCACCTATAGTTTTTTTTCAAAACTCGGACAACCCCTTTAAGAACAAACCTCCGGAATCTATCTTGTAAGTATCTTATACTGCCTGTATACAGAGCTTGTATATTAACTGTTGATATCTACAACTACATTTCCTTGAGCTGTTCCCTATATGGCATTAGGAGCTATGAATAATTAGTTCATTAGATTCTGAACATATGATTAAAGTAGTGAATTTACGCAGGCAATGTTCTGTATGTAGATCAATTATTTCCTTAGTGACCAGCCTATTTTGGGGCCAAATGATCAAGCAATTACTTTATATTTTTCATACCATGAGCCATTACAGTTTTAGAATTGTATTGATACATCAATCTAACAACACTTTTTTTCTTCCAGTTAAGCTTCATTAAGCTGTATTTTTCAATGCTACCATTTTAGGGTGCAAACCTTTGTTATTTTTGGAAGAATCTGAAATTCTAACATCATTGTTTTGATAAAATTCATCTTGAAAGATACAATCCAGGGGATTAAACTTTTGAATTTTCCTGTTGTTACTAGTTGCAGTTTTTAATGGCACCATATTTGGATTACGGTACATGAAACAATGGGGCAGATTTACTTACCAAGTCCTGTCGCGATCTAGCGGTGCATTCTCAGTGGAGGATTCGGGTCTTCCGGCTATTCACTAAAGTAGTGCGCCCGATGTCCACCAGGTGTCGCTGCTGCGCTGAATTCCGTCGGAGTTCACTGAAGTTCACCAAGCTATCGTGGGTGCAGGTAAGCGCATGTCAAGCGACACTTTTTAAAAAAAAAATACTGTGGGTTTTCTGAATCCGTCTGGTTTTCTTATGGCCACGCCCCCCGATTTCCGTCGCGTGCATGCCGATGCGCCACAATCCGATTGCGTGCACCAAAATCCCGGGGCAGTTCAGAGAAAATCGACGCAAATCGGTAATATTCGTGTAACCCGTCAGAAAAACGTGATTCGGGCCCTTAGTAAATGACCCCCATTGTGTCAGGCTTGCGGGTGTGGATCCTCTGAACCACTGCAGACGATGACACATTACCCGGGACCGGAGTCAAAGTGCTACCCGGCTTTCACCAGAGCCCGCTGCAAAGCGGGTTAGACAAGCTGCAGCGTGGTACCCCCCGGCCGTTCCACAGGCGTGACTTGTCTGCAATGGGGCCAAGGTTGAGGTACAGAGACGTCAGACAATCTCGTGGTCAAGTCACGTCAGGGGCAGGCTGTTCTGCAGGCCAGGCTGAGAGTGCAACGTCAGAGTCCGATCCGTGGGTCAGCAACAGGGGTCCAGCAATGGGGAGGGAGCACGCACGGCACACATGGAAAGCAACACGGAGGAACACTGGATCACACGAACGGAGGGGGCTCAGGTAACACAGGAACACGAGGGACTCAGGAACGCTGGAGACACAGGAACGCTATGACACAGGAACTCTAGAGACACAGTAGCAGGAGACACGGAACACAGAGCACAGGAACGCAGGACCACAGGAACGCAGGAGACACAAGAACGCATGAGACCAAGACTCAGGACACAGGAAGGCGCAGGAGACACAGAACGTCAGGTAAATCGCAGAAGAGCTTTCTCTCAGGTTGTGAGGCACAAAGATCCAGCAAGGCAGTAAGGAAGATGCTGGCTTTCAAAGGGGAAGTTCAGCCAGCGCACCAATTAACAATGCGCTGGCCCTTTAAATTTCCTGGAAGTCCCGCACGTGCCCTAAGAGACTGGGATGCGAGCGCACGGAACTCGGCAGGGAATCAGGCACGGGGAAGGGTAAGCTGCGCTGCGCCCCGGGGAGCCAGTGAGCCCACGACCCGCGAAAAGGGTCGCGGGACCACCAGTGACACATTGAAGTTGACGAAGTTGAATTTGTTGTGTGTATTTTTTCCAGTTTATTGACTAAGATCACATAGAGAAACAAACAAGTCACAAATATAAATGACATTGGATAAATGATTATCAGTACAACGCGCATGTAAAAAATTACAGTAAAAGACCAACAAAACATAACTATGATTTTAGAATAGTGAATGCTAGCATAATCCAGTACATAGAAAGGATCACCATAAGGATGGGATTATGGGTGGTGGGGGCCCCTGGGCGCAAAATCTGGTGGAGGCCCCCACTGAGTGTAGCATGCATCCACGTCCTCCTGCTCACTATCCCAGTAGTAACACAGCTACATACAGCCGCCTCCCCAGTAACACAGCTACATACAGCCGCCTCACCCCCAGTAACACAGCTACATACAGCCGCCTCGCCCCCAGTAACACAGCTACATACAACTGCCTCACCCCCAGTAACACAGCTACATACAGCCGCCTCGCCCCCAGTAACACAGCTACATACACCTCAGCCACACCAGCCATGCAGTCCCATGTAACATACACCTCAGCCACACCAACCATGCAGTCCCATGTATACATGTAAACAGCCAGCTGCTGTGTGGGTGGGCGGCACAGTGAAGAAAAGGGGTTCAACCCGGTGGGTGCAAGCTACGGCGTGTCTGATCCAAGACCGCTGCGTTCAACAGTAATTCAAAGAAGTAGCAGCACTCCGTGTCCAATTCAAGGGTGTTTATTCACCAAGTGACAGTGTAGCAACGTTTCTTGCGCCTTAACCATACATTCTTTTCTTCTCTCGCCCATTTGTTTACCCCATTCTTTCCGTGGCTGCACACTGACATGTAACCTTCCCAAAGGCTCTCTCCATTGTTCTGGCCCATGATTGATAGACTGCAACTCTAACAAGAGGCCAGAATAAGCCACTACACAGCCAAGTCACAAGTACCAAGACAACCTGTCATCCCCCCTCAGGCCGCACACTGGGTACAAGATATCAATTTCTCTTGAGAATTGGTTAAAAAAAATTATAATAAAAACTTGTGCATGGTCGGTAACCTCAGGCGGATACCCTATGCTACCTTGCGCCTACCTATACAAGCCATCAGACATGAATACATGTTACAATTCTTCCAATTCTTGCTAATTCCCCCCAATCCTCCCACAGGACTACAAACATCCCGTCCCCGGGACAGTGTGCAGAGGATTTGTCATGCGCGCACACGACGTACTCGGCACACCGATGAATGTCTTCACCGACTGCAGAGAGACCCCGGCTCAGCAGAGCTTCCTGGAAATGCTAGTATAATTAGGGATGCAGCCTGCTCTCCTGTACTCAACCACCCGGCTGGCCCTGTGCTTGCCCTTCACTGGTGCCCACCGACCCTTCCCACAGTATCACCAGTTGATGGTGCTTGGTGCCACCGCTTATTTGTTGCGTCGGGGTCGTCCTTACCGTCCCCCTGGTCTTGCTGCTTCCCTGTCAACAAGACCCCCTTCCCTCCGCTTTCCGTCTTTACCCGGTGCCATCTCAGTGCCATGCTCAACCCCTAGGCGGATCTCCATTACACATATGGAGAACTTTTTCTTGCATGGTGTTTTGAGCAGCCAGAAAAGCAGCGTTAAATCGCAGCACATGGGACTGTGTGATAGAAGCAAAGAGCTGACCGTTCCCTTATGTAGCGCTGAATAATGGTGTTTTGGACACAGGTCCCTCTCGCCCGGCTCACCTCTCCAGGCTCCCTGCCCAGCATAGCCCTACGCGGTCAGTGCGGGTGCCTCCCATTCCCCGGCTGCTATAGGAATCGCCCTCCATCCCCGTCCCCCCCCCCGCCCCCCCCGGCCTGTTCTTGCCTACCTCCTGCCTTTCTCTGCCGGCGCTCGTGTCTTTCCTGTTATGCCCTATTAATACATACGGATACAAGCGCTGGTGGACAACGACTCATGTAAATCCGCACTGACCACTGCCTGCTGTGCCGGGTCCCGTCATTATTCACACTCTCGGCCTCTCTCATCTTACATGAGGGCGGTTTGTCCCTCAGTAAATCTTCCCTGGTTAATGACACTAAGGCTGTGTTCCATCTCGTTTTTTTGCATAACAAGTGACAGACCACTTTTTTTTTTTTCGACAGAAAGTCTCAAAATTTGTGCCAAAACGGGCTAGGACACGGCAGATGTAATTGGCCCCCCTCCCCCCCCGCCTTATCCTTTTCCTGGTGTTAGAAAATGTGTTGTTGCTGCGTGTTTCATTTCCTGTCGAACACTTTTTTAACAGTGGTGTCATGGACCACATGTGCCTAAAGTGTTAACAAGTGCATCAGCAATCTGCCACAGTTCCTTTTTAATTCTCTTCTTAGGACATCTACACCAGATGAAGGTTGTAAACAGCACACTGACATTCTGGTGTGGAACCTGCCATCTTAATAGGTAAATCCGGTGGCATGGTTCCTCTTAATGAATTCATGGAAGCCTCTTATTAGGGCTAATGCTTTATGGCCTTTAACTTTATAATCTTTATCACTTATATGCAAATATCCTGAAAGATGTCTTCAGACGTGGTAGCTGTAACGCTGAAGATCGTCCGGAAGCCTCTCTATCCTTTGCATATTTAGGTGATAAAGATTTATAAAGTTACAGTCCCGCAAGGATTAGCCCTATACGGGCTCCCATTCATTCCATTAGTTGAACCTGCCATCGGATCTACCTTAATATGTAGATCCAGATGGTAGGTTTCCTTCTTATGCCTTGTTTTTAAGAATAAAAAGGCTTTAAAAAAAAAACTGCAACCAAGAATCCCCCAAAGTGCAGAAAACACTTCATAAACTGCCACAAATTACTAAATCAGTACACCACCCCTAGATAGCACTTGGCTGTTTTTTTATTGCGACATTTGAATTTTAAAAACCAAAGATTTCGCCTGTCTATTATTCTCAGTGGCGGAGTTGGAGTGCTCTAAATCATACAAACCTGAAAAAAAAAAAACCAAAATGACAGAACAGGTACAAAAAAAAAAACAATGAAAATCGCCAAACTCACCAAAATATCCTGACACCCCCCCCCCACCCCCCCCACTACACCACCTCCCCCCACCCTACCCCCCCCCCGTTCCCACCTACCTCCCCCCCCCCCCCCCCCCTCCCTCCCCAGCTGTCTCCCCTGCTGCTCTGGCAAATCAGACTGGTTCTGCTCTTGTGCCTATACTTACTGGTGTCTTACTGAGACGCTTGCCGTATTCCCACCTGGCACGGTCCCTAAGTCTATATTCACAGCGATGTTGCCCCCGCCGTAAACCGTAGCCCGGCGTCACAGGTCAGCGCGCCCGGGAGAGGAGGAGGGGGTGATTTGCTGCTCACCTCCACCACCCCCTCCTCCCATAAACAATGTAATGCCACATCCTATCTTTTTCCCCGGGCAACCGTGCGCCCATCGCCGGCCTATAGGGGATGTATATACGAGTATATATTCGTCTCCCTTAGATATACGTCCCCCAACCCATCTAAATGAGGCCTTAGTACATCTCTGCCTGCTGTCTCTTGGTCATTATGTAGCTGGTCCATTCTGATCATATGTATCCTCTCTATCTCCTCCCGCCATGTTTCTCATGGAGCTGACATCATAGTGACATGTACAGATATCAGGTGCTTCTTACCAGTGAGGTATTCCTTCTTCTTTAAATCACCTCTGCATCTGCACTGTGCCATCATATTTAACCCCTGGTGTCTATAATATCAGAACATAAAACGTGAATCAGTCTCGTATGGGGGTGAGGGGCATTTGCCAGACTTGTTTCATAACCATATACAAGCTCTTTCCTCAGTGATAGTGACCATAGCCTAAGACTGACTAAACTTTTATCAGTGGATTATTAGGTTCTTATGCAACCGGTAAAATGTGGGTGGTGGAATTATATGAAAGATAATAAGAATACTAAGCATTTGAAGATAAAATGTAACAACGCACCTACTAAATAACATGATAAGGCAGTCGAATAGCGCGCTTCAAAAGTGTGCATGAATCAATAGCATAAAAGGATTGCAAGGGGAACAGAGAGGAACGTTAAAGTTCTTATTTTATTTTTGTTTGATGATAACATAATAAAATTCCAGTATGATTTATGTCCTTGAGGAATTACAGGAATTACAGGAATAATAAAGAACAACGGAATCTCTTGTTTTTTTTCATATGTAACGAATAACATTTGGTAAGAATTATGGTAGGGTAAAATGTAGGAATATCATAAAATAAGGGGCAGGGGAATTGTCAGAGGAACATACAGGGACTATAAATGAAATGAGTGATAAAAACGCTTGATCTTTTTTATCATGTAATTAGAGGAAAAAAAAAAATATGGAGTTGCTGCTCATTAATGTATAACCTGCATTAGAACCATTTAGTGGGGGCTGGGAATTGCTGGAATTGTATCCCCTAAGTGGATCACAGGAAACCACATCTTTCCAACTCAAGCCTCAAGAACTCAAGGCGTCTTAAATATACGGACTAAAAACACAATTCTTAAAGCGGTCGAAAAACGCAGCGCGTGGCATCACCCTTGTTATCACAGTTTCTAAGTTGCACATTTACTATGGTCTTGCACCGTTTCTTTTATGTGTGAAACTGCTTGCGACACAAATTTAGGGGTGTTTTGGTGATCAGATCGAACCGTGCGCTGGTTTGTTTCGTCGTGCAACACCCTTTTTTTAACTGGTGCGCCAACCAAAAAGTTGGTGAATCATCGGCCATTGCAGGGAAGCACAGGTTCTGATTCCTGTGCACGGTTCTTCATGAATCTGCTCACCAGTATTCTACACACAAGGCAGAGCAACTTTTAGTGCATTTTCCACATTCTTAGTAATGAGCCCCACTCAGGATCTCATTGATGGTGTGGGTAGTAATTGCTTCTTATTATATAATTACTACTTCCATAGTTGTCCTCTGGAAAGTGGTTTCTCGTGTGGTATCAACGTTTTGCTATTTATGTTTCCTTAATGTGGGATGCTCACTGATGCCTCAATTTCCATTTTTGGAGGCCCAATAGCGGGGGGGGGGGGGGGGGACTACTCTGTACCAATAATTTTAATCTTATTTAATGTAATATCAATTTATACAGGGGTTGCACCTAGGAGAGTCAGGGCCCCATAGCAGTCTCTGATGGGGTCCTCCTTCCTACTAATTAATACGTTAATGTGAACACATATAGCGCATATACATACACAGAACAGTTCAAAAGGGAGAGAGAAAAAGGGGACCAGTAGCTTGGCATGCTCACACATAATTAGCAGCACATTTGGCAGACAAATAGCAGGAGGCTAGGTGTTTCGGTAGCTCCCGGCAGCCTGGGGGTGCACATTCCAGTATACACAGTAAACGCAGTAGAAAAAAAGGAACAAATGAAGCATCTCAACCGGAATAGGTGTTGGCAAACTAACTTCTTTTATTGCACAGAGGTAACAGGACAGAGTGAGGATCTGCCGTCTCCAAGGCGACTATCCGTTTCGCGCGTACACACCGCGTTCTCAAGCCTTCTGGCTATCTGCCATATACAAATGTGGCAGCACTTATGGATACGCATGAGTACAACACCTATAATGTTATATACATATTTATTATGTCACAATATGTAGCATAATATGTCTATAATGGTGCTCATCTCCACTCATTAGTGTGACTGTCAGATGGCCAGAGCCCCTGACACTGCGGGCCTCATACAGCTGCTATGGCTGTTGCGTTCCACCCTCTGTAACATGTTTGTTAGTTGAATGGGTGAACTGGGTGAAATGGAAATGGCTTCCATGAACGATGGTTTCATTATTTACTGAGTTGATGCTTCTTTATACGATATACGTGTCTTTTTTTGTTTCAAATGTCATTGTTATGGATCTCGTAAGTTTCACCAGAGTTCAGTTTTGCTCTGGTTCTACTATATCCTGCTCTCGGCAATAGGGTGTAGAAATGCCGCCCCCTCTTACAATTATATTAGTATTCAAGGGTCATCCCTTCAATAAAACCATCACCTGTTTCCTTAGTATACTTGCAAAGATGTCGATAATTTCTTATGGTTCAGTTCACGCTTGAGTAACAAAGCATTTATCTTACTCTTTGGTAACTACTGTCCAATTTAAATAGTACTTTAATGTTGCTGTGCCTTACAGTTATCCAGCTTAGCCTCCCCTGCTACTGTGAAATCCCCCTTTAAACGACATAGACGCTATCAGTGACCAGACTAATTCCTTTAGGTTGTTTGTCAGACAGGAAATTCTGCTGACACGTTTTTTAATCCTTCATTCTAACCCCTTTTGCTAAAGTCATGAATCAAAATACTTTATCACATTTTTTTCATAAAATACAAACAAAGAACCAGTTTATCTTTACTATGAACTTGACAATAATAAAGATAGTTAATAGCCAGTTAAAACAAGCGTGGAAATATTGTTGTCAATTCATAGAGATATTTAATATGTTTACACATGATGTTATACAGCAACAGGGCCCTGACCAGTGATGGATGTGTTTTTCTATATTTGACTGCTTGACTGCCTCATCTGCAAAACGACAGCAGTCTTTAGATCTATGTCCTAAAGGTGGCTTGAATGTAAAACGATGGCCATGGCACTATTAGATGCTAGAGGAACCCAAAGAGAAATTGGCAATAATGTTGGGACTTGGTCCTTCGCCATCCTGCTCACCCACCACCCGTGAGCCATCTCCATACGTCTTTTAATGACACCAAAACATACTGTTCCGCCATGGGTCTCCATATATATTAGGGGTCATCCCATATATATGTATATATGTATTGACTATTAGGGGCAGTAGTTGGATTGTAATATAGGGCGGTTTTGGCGGAACCCATGGCCTAAGCCTTCTAAGTGGCCATGCCACCAAAACCACCCACCAAAGTTTAGATTGAGAAGGGACCTTACCCCTTAATCCTCTTCTCGTCCTCAATACACAAGACCACATGTACCTACAAGCCATTTTGAAGGTCCTCCAAGTTTTTGAAACCACAGTTTGAAATCCGCAGAAGGGACATCAATCCTTCATTCCCAAAGATACCATTCATTCCAAAGATTGGGCCGGTGTATCTTCTTGTAAGCTGAGCTGTTCTTTGCATACAGGGCATAAGACCCTAACGCAGTGATGGCAAACCTTTAGAGGCCGAGTGCCCACACTCAATCAAAGACCCCGCTTATTTATCGCCAAGTGCCACACCAAATTTACTTGTGTGGATTTATACTCCCGCTCGTGTCACATTCTCATTGATACCAGCACCTGAGGACACCATAACGCAGGACATAGTCCAGTACAGCTTGTGCACTTTAAATAGCTCTGTGCACAGCAAGTTTTGGGCCTGTCCTGGGTCTGCAGAGGAAATCCACCCTGACTCTCTCTGGTGATGGCCTGGGTGCCCCACGAAGGGCTCCGATTGCCACCTCTTGCAACCAGTGCCATATGTTATCCATCACTGCCCTAAATATTCAGTTCAAGATACTGATTAAGTCTGCATTGTGAAACAGTCACCAATATCATATCATCTGATATGACAGCCTCGAGCAGAGCTGTATTTGCACTTAGGTGAATTAAACAACTCAGGTGGCAAGATACAGGATCATGAGGGTCAGTACCATCACACCACTCCCTCTGAAAAGTATCATTGTATGCAATCTTTACCTTAGTGCTCGCTTATTCTATTACACTGTAGTCTGCCGATATAGGTTAAAACACTATTTCAGTATTTTTTTTACCAAAAAGCTTTGAATTGTAATGCAACCAGTTTTTATTATGCTACAAGCGCAGCCTCTCACATGGGTTGAACTTCAAATATCAGATTAATCGTGCTGACTCTCCTCCTTAACCTCAAGAAGTAGCTAACTGAATTTCTGCAGGGCACCAGCCAGCCACTGCGTTGCCAGGTCCACCACCATTTTCATTTTACCTAATAGTAACCACACATTTTTGTGGTCCTGAAATACTCCTATAAAGGTGTATTTTTGTCGCATGCAGAAAAACTCTTTTATGTAATTTATGTTTGGATAGTCGTATATATTTTTAATGTCTTATCACCAGTTTTAGTGCATTTTGTTAACTGACAGTTTTGTCTCACAAATGTTGCCGAAACATAACCACCTAGAATAGCTTTTATACAGGGCTTCTTGTCTGTTCGCGTTTGGGGAGTTTTTTTGTCTTTGAGGATTTGTTCACATACATGTGGGTAATGAGTCCATCATCCAGTTGCTGAATTAGTGGGAAGTTCACTTACTAATGTTTTCCCAGAGAACACTTTACCTGATTTTTTTGCCAAGACATGTTTTTAGCACATGACGACGCTCTGTTTTATTTATGATTTAAAGGGATATTGGAATGAAATGTATTTCATTTATTTCCTGCCAGCAGATTGTATTTAACATCATTGCAGATTTATATGTCAATGTGACCTACTCTCTCAGTACCTGTTTGAAGGTGAGTGTTTGGAAAATGCTTACATCAGATGTAAGCTTAACCTGCATAATAGATGATTAATATCACAGGTCCAATGAAGACTCACTTAGAATCCACATCTTTTCCTGTATAATATTTGGGAGTCATTTTTCAAGCCTTACTGGAAACAATAATTATAGAAAAGTAGCAGTTTTTTACATGCATCATAAGTTTAGTATCAGAAATTCCCCGGTTACATGAGGATAGGCTCTATAGATTTGATATAGGTTTGAACCTTTGGAAGTGTGCAACAACCCTGCCAACAATAGGTTAGTAGGTGTTGCACAATGTGTCCCTCTCGATGTCTTGAGGCTGCCTGGTTGAGACTGATTACCTTAATAGGCGGGTCTTTTAGCATGGGAAACTTGGGTAAATGCAGCTGGGAGTCTCTGCCTGGAGGTGAAGTTTAAAATTGTCCAATGTATGGCCTGTGTTAACTCAGATGGTAGGAGCATGCTGGTTGGACAAGGGAGCTGCCAGCTCACAAGGGGATGGTTATAGAAGCGCCCCTTGCGGCTGGCAGTTCCAGTCAGTCGGCCAGTTCAGCCCAAAGTTTCAATACATGAGAAGCATTGTCTAAGGCAGGCTGCCCTGACACCACCCATACAGAGCTCAACCACAGGACTCTTGCTCCTACACAACTAATCCCAGCCTGAAAGCTATTTACCAGGCTGCGTGGCAACACCTTCCGAAGGGAACCTGATCTCAACCAGCAACCTTCTTCCAGCTGAAGTTTTATTGCTGTTAAGGCTGTCTGTGTTCCTAGAAAGAACTGTCACCAATGTGCTTCTGCATTATCCCGGATCCGCTTACACCATCACAGGTGCCCCCATACTTCATTCCAGGGATCCTTTTTACTACCGCCGGTTGCCCCAGGTGAAACCTACTCTACTCTGGTCAATCCCCTTTTTTTTCTTGCACACAACACCTGCTTGCAGACCTACTAGCCTGTGGACAAGGCCCGCTAGGCTGCATTGCCGCCCTACCCCGGTTTTCAGACGCCTGGCTTCTTACGCCCCACCGAGAAGTCTAGCCGCCCGTGTGAATTTGCAAGTATAACTCCGGCCAAATTTTTTTTTTTGGACAAATTTGAAAAATTTTGGGTTGACAAGGAACCTATATAAACTAAAGCTTCCTTACAGCATCTTATAGTGATCATTGCTGTCTGGGACTACAGTTTAGAAATTACCATTGTCTCACTGGGGAGAAAGGTAAGTTGTAAGCAGGGTTGCCTGTAAGTTAGGGACAGCCTGCATTAAAAGTGGGGTGGCACCATTTCGCACTGTACATGTGGAAAAGAGCATGTCTATCTTTCCCTGTGGTGTGAGACAGTGCAAGCGTGTTTTCTATGGAAAGGGGAGGGGTGGCCTCTTCTCTCACTATGCTGCCATTGCCCCGCCTGGTCTACAACCTTCTGGCATTCATCTGGTGAATTACCCTAAAATCAACAGAAAGAGACTGCACTAAACCAAAATAATCACAACACTGGTGCGGTTTAAGCAATCATGAGCTTTATCATTCGCTTACACATATTTGTGTATGAAAAACTTTACAAACATTTCACAGTTCCAAACAACCGTGCCTGGGTGTGAGGTAGACTTACTATTGTAGTTTGCCTGTGAGGTCTGCAGATAATCAAAACTGGTCTCATTAATCTTACCTCTGGCCCCCTCTGCACTGCTCAGAAAGTGTGCACATGTTTTTAGTACACTTTTGTTCATGCTGCAGAATTGGTTGGCTCACGTCAGTAAATAAATGTTTTGGTGCCAATACCGACTAAATACTAACACACACCCCTTTCAAAGCACATTTTTTTTGTCTTGTCGGACAGATTACAACAGCCTCACACTAAACTGGTGTAGACACTTTGTAAATAAATGTACAAGCAGTTGGTATTTTTTTTAGAACGAAAACTGGCCTCAGTCCTACTCTCTTACATGACAGCATGAATGCACAGGATCCATACTTTTTTTTTAAAACTGTTAGGTTTTATTAAGGTTTTTTTTTGTCATTTTACAGACAAGAAGCATAGACACATTAGCTAGTGTACAAATGATAGCCCCAATGATATAGCAGAAAAGGTAAAACATTTAAAAACCGTATCAATATAAAACTAGATCCAACAATTGGACAAGACATACAGGACTGGTGGGGAAGTCTCAGGACAACACAAAAACTGTATCACAAAAGAGGGGAATAGTTCAAATGGACGCGGGAAGGTTACTCCTCCTCCCCTGCTACATACCACTAGGCAGTGGTTGGCGAACTATGGCATGGTTGCCAGAGGTGCACTCAGAGCTCCTTTCTGTGGGCAACTATGCATTGACCCCATCAAGATTTCACAAACAAGACCAAATCTAAAACCGAATCTCTTCCTCAGTCCAGCAACTTAAGAGATGCTGGCCTCTCAAGCTATTTTAAAGCGACATTTTCATTGGCTGTTTGAACTGCGGAAAAGGTGGGAAGGGGTTGATAGAACTGTATTATCTTTGTAGGTAATTCTAACTGACCCCCCCAATCTTACGTACAGAGAGACCCTGGGAGAAGCTACAATGATAGTCTGAATGTGCCCTCCTTCCTTTCAACTGTATTGGTGTCTCAGAGGGCCGATATGATTGATGTTGATGAACAGGTAGCTAAGTTACTGCTTAAAATTCACTTTGGCACTTCATAGAAATAAGTGGATTTTGGTTGTATTTTTGGGCACTTGGTCGCTAAAAGGTCCGCCATCACTGCAACTTAAGGCATCCTCCCAACCATATCCTGGATTCATAGGGACCGTCCGTTTTTTAACCTCTGTCCCGCCGTCACTGGTGGCTGAGAGAATGTGCCGAATGTTTCCCTCCTTATCCCCCCACCTGGGGTTGTCAGACTCCGTGTCCCACCCCCGAGTACCGCCGCCATCTTCCTGCTGTCTTCAGCTCCATTTGGACTGGACTATCTCAAAAGCACACTAGTGGGCCTTCATGCTGTTATTTTTCATAGGTCCATATCCGATGGGGGGTGCCACTGCCCCCATGGTCTTGATTGCCAGAAGTCATTTACTGCCCATAGGGCTTAGAACAGTTTGGGTGAGAATTTTTCGCATTTTCTTAGGGGGAACAGTAGATACACCAAAGAGTCCAGTGTACACTAGTGCCCCCTCAAGGCCTATACCCTCCCAGAAGTGACGTATAAGGAACAGTCCAGAAAACAAGATACAGGTACCATGTCCTGCCCGGCACCTGTCTATCTATGGCCCTGGGCTAATGTACTATCTCAATCACTATCCGGTAATCAGAGGCACTACCTCCAACTTTGTGGGCACTTCATGTTTAAGGGTATGTAGCAGTGCCGGAGAACCAGTTGTATCTGGATCTTATATTGGGTTTCTTTGTCGGTAGTACAGATAGACGATATAGCAGTTCTGCGCCATATAAATTTGCCACAGGAAAGGAGAGATCATCGTATTAAGTGCTGTCTCACCCTTTCAGCACTAGGTGTGGCGGGAGAGTTCCTCTGTGGGAGCAGACAGCTCTGGTAATTTGTGGATATGGTCCTGTTACCAGGCAACCCTTTCTTACATATCTTACAAATTTCGGTCGGCTTAGACACTGACGCTGACCCAAATTTACTCACATAAAAGTGCCTCTCTTGAGGGATACACTCCTTTCTAGTCAAATTGAGAGCTTCTGCAGTAGATATCAAAAACTGACACTGCCATCGACCATGTCTGCCATGTGAAACAACCCCTGCTCCTGGTCCAGTTTCGAAACCATAGTTTGCTTGTTAGGCTCTCCGGGACATCAGATTGTAGAGGACCAACACCAATAGGGAACAACCTGGGAATTAGATTTAAGCGTTTCGTACAGTCTGTGCCACACTAAAAGCATAAAAGCCATAGGCCAATAGAGAATATAAGGGAGAAATAAAAATATATAGATTTCTTATCTGACCGGAGCTCCTATGTTCACAAGAGGTTTCACCTCCAACCTTCAAATACTTGGTTCTCGTTTGTCTCCGTTCCTGCTCACAAGCACAAATCCACCAAATTCTCCAGTTAAGAATACACTGTTCAGACCCATGTGGACAGTTTTCGGGCTCCACGATTGTTACCACCAACCACCGTTTCACCACAGCGTACCACTAGAAGAACCGCACTCAATCGTGTAGAATGCTTCTAAATCTTTTAATAAAATTAAATACTACTCACAAACGTTTTCAGTAAAATGCGCATATCTATAGAAAGGACACCACCCTCACACTACCGCGTGTAAGCTACTTTTATATTTTAACACTTGGGACTGTCTGATCATCTCCTGGTCGTGTTTTGCTCAACACACCCAATATGGTTAAAGTTACTAGTTCACACTACCAAATACCCCCAAAGAGCGAAGATAAGGCTAGGAGTAAAGGCCCCCATAAAAATGTGTTTAAGGTGTAAGCACCATCCACAATTTCTCAACCCATTAGTGTATGCCGCTTTAGCTGTCCAGAAATTTTGGCATTCTATTATGTCTGTTATCCCAAAATAAATTAAAGGAAGGTCCTTGCAGGCCTCGAGTCATTATTAGTATCCCACTGGCAGAGTTTTGAACTAGTAAAATCGCGCTTAGGAAGCCCGACAGTCTTTACCACGACCATTCTAACTTTAGGGATCTGGTGGCCCACCCCTTATGTAGCATATAATTTAGATGCCGAAATAAAGTTCCATATAATGGCCGTATGACGCCTTATGAGCCGTTGGTGCCCCCCCCCCCTTAACTCTTTGAGGGAAGTTGTTTTCCTTGGAATTTTTTCAAGTTGTATGGTAGTAGAAGCTAATTCCTCTGCGGTATATTTTAAGGGAGGGTCTCCATTAAAAGGGTTTTGGAGGTAGAATCCCTACTTTTAGAGCCTCCTCTGCCATGCAGCGTGCTAACAGATCTGTTAAGAAAAGAATTGTTGTGTCGGGAGCCCTTGCTTCCTTACTTTGTTCTGACTTCCCAAGCAAAAAAGACAACTACAACTGGCAATTTACAACAGCAGTATTGATCATTTATCTTGGTGGCTAGAAGAATAGGATTTCTTTTAGATAACTTTAGCCAACTATCAACGCATATATAGGAGGGACACCATTTGATTAGATATAACTGTAAACTGTCCGCAATCATTCCAAATATGAAGCCTAGTATGAGGATGTTTTGTGTCCTTTTTTTTTAACATTCCCAGAACTTTGGTCACTTCATAGCACAGATTGACAGAACTGGAACCTGCAAGGAACATTATAATATATCAAGCATGTGTCTGCAAACATACCATCATTTGACATTTGCTAACCTTGAAGTTCAAAGGCAGGTCTGAAAATTACTTCTTTGTTCTAGAGTTGACCAAAACTCAATAGTGCTACTTGCTTACATTACACCTCTTTTGAATTCACCATAACTCTCAATGCATTTTTAACTGATTTTTAGGATAAAGAAAACCACTTTCTTCCACTTCCTTTATTGCTGATAATTTCCACACTGCGTAGTTTTCCCAGAACCACTAATGGTCTAAGACTAAATGAAACTAGAATAAACATACAGGGCCAGATTTTATCAAAAATGTCTTAATTTAAGACGTGGGCCCACATTTAACAAGCAGTCTGCACCATTATTCTGGTAGACTGCACATAAATACAGGTACACACAGGTTGCACATCAATGTATTGGCACGGCTGCAACTATTCAGGGTGTGACCAATACTGTGCACATATTGGGCGCTTTGGCGTGCATTTGTACCATGCAACCACATTTATTATTTAGGAATCCCAACATCATTGTGGCGCGGGCTCCGTACAAAAACTGGTGCAACTCATGCACTTTGGGTACCCGCAGGGTTGCCAGATTCATGAAGAACTGCTCCGGTTTTGATTGTTCTTGGTGACACAAGCCTCTTTAACAAAGTAGTCATACACAGAATATATATCATAATGGGTATTTATTTCTTTCCCCAACCATAATAAATTTAATTTTTACTTGATAATATAAACACAAGGACTTGATACCAGGCCTGTGCTGTTTGAAAAAGGAGAGCTTTTATAAGGCACTGTGTTCCATACCCAAGTCTCCACCTTGCTAAGGAAGGACAGAAGCCAAGTTATGTTATCTCAATCTTGTGATTAGTCAGGTGGCCTGGGCTTGCTTTTCTGCACAGGCTGAATTTTGTATATTGATTGTGGGCTGTTTGCCAATTAGCTGGTTGTGGGAAGTAAGCACACAGACCTGTGCTTCCATGTCAAACATTGTTTTACAATAATGGCCCGCTGAGGGTAAAATCTAACAGTCCCTGACTAAATGTTTAAAACTTACATGGTTATTCCAGGAATAGCATAATTCAATTATCATTAGAATATAAACATCTCATTTAGAATATAAACCTGTTATTAGTTGTTTATTTACATTTTGCTCCCCGACCGCAGAAAAATGTTGTGGTCATACAATACCATGAAGAATTTAAATGCTACATGCCTTTTATCATTCATGTGACTTTGTCCCCATGTGAAGAGTCAAAGGATAGAAGATGGCCGCTTTCACATGTCCACATCAAATGTCCTGCACTTGCCTGGGCAGGTCATGTGATCATCACTACGTTTTGGCTGTAGTCAGTTGGGTTGGCAGTGCATCCAGTATGGCGTGTTAGTGGTGAGACCCATCTCAGTGGGGTAATGTGTCAGTGAATTCAGTTATACACATCATTACTATAGTTACGTCTTTTAAGGCATTACTGGGATAGAACATAAAAGGTAGGATCTGTGCGATAACTGAGAACTGGCCTTTAAAATTCCTAGAAGTGCCACGCGTGCCCCAGGCACTGGGCCCTGCGCACTGAGCGAGGCCGGGCTCGGGAGCGGGGAGAGGTGAGACGGCGCTGGGGCGCAGCAGCTTGCGGGAGCGAGAGTCACGGGTGAGCCCCCGCACCCACATGTGGTGCACGGGTCCACCCGTGACAAACATTTTGTGATTCATTGACATTAAGTTTTTGTTTTATTATTTATTATAGCTTATAGGGTTTGTATCAGAGTTAATTTCTCTGCTACCCCTTAGGCAAATTGTGACTCAAAATATGTCCAGATTGAAATGTCACATCCATAAGTCATCAGGGCAGTGTGACCAGTGAAGTGACCATGCAGAAGAATGCCAAATATTAGTACAAGGTTCATTACTTCTGGTCGTGCAGAGAAATGTTGTCCAAGTAATGGAATATAAATTCAAAACAATCATGGTATGAAACCTATGTCTCCCCTGCACCACTATAGTATGATTTCTGGAAAGTTTGTAAGACTAGTCAATAATACATTTGATGTAACTGGTTTTAGAATCTTATGAAAAATATTTTTAAAAATATTTAAGGAGTTTTCCAGGCTCTAAATTGAAACTTCTCTCCTATTGGAATAAAGGCTGCAAAGACATTGTCAGGACGGAGATAGTGTATCCTGTGGAATCACCGCGGACGTGACACCATAGCCGACACCTAGGACTGGAATCTAAGTGGCAAACCCGGTCCTTCACCTGAGCTCGACGACGCAAATCAGAATGGTCTTGCTGCGGCGTGGTACCACCAGGGTTCGTTTCCAATCCTAGCACGAGGCACATGAAACAGCTTTCTCGTAGCATAACAACTAAGATCCAGCAGGGAAATGCTGGGCGAACGAGTGCTTTATCCTTCCGGAAAAGGCCAGCACAATTGCGTTGCGCTGCCTTCAGATCTTCTGAAGCCGTTGCACGCGCACCCTAGGATACGGGACCGCGAGCACTACGCCGATGGACGGTGAACAGGAACGAGGAGAGATAAAATGGTGGAGGGGCGCTGGGGCCACACCGAGGATCCGGGTGAGCCCGCGACAGGCATTGGTACAGTCCTAACCTGGAATGGGGTAGTTATTAAATTGTCTGTATAATAAAATAACAATAACGGGAGCAATTAATAATTAATTGGACACAATTGGGTGGGGGAAATTGACATGCCTTGTCGACAGTTCCAAGAACAATTGCATGTAACAACCCCATTACAACTTTTTTTTTTGTTCAATCTCCTCCCACATGGCTCGTTAGAGTGATGGGCATAGAGCGGATTGCAGGGCCTGACACCTGCCTACCTGTATTTAGGGTCGAACCTGGCAAAAATTAAGATTTGGTGTTCACTACTTCCCAATCTTTTTATAAATGTCAGAATATAAACGCAACTTAAGGACACCCCGATTACAACCAATCCTATTACAGACGGACCCCTCTGGATTTTGGTAATTTACTAGCTTTACCCTCAGGCTTCAATATAAACTGTAAGTCATATCACCGTGTCTGAAATAAATCGTTTATTGTTTAATAATTCTTCCTGTACAAACGAATTTTGAAATACAGATTTGTCCCAGGGACAAAAATAAGTTTTTTGTCAAGTTACACGTACAAAATATACCTGTTTCCGACTTACAGAAAATTAACTTAAGAACAAACCTCAAACCCTATCTTTAACGTAACACTTCACTGGCTCTGCCTGTATATAAAAGCAGAACGCATAATCACAGAATAAATTATAACACCTGTCACAGAGAACACACACCATACATTGTGGATCAGAGACACAAAACCAGCTCTCAATCTACTGTTGCACAAGAAAAACCAGCAATTCCCAAAGTACAATAACAATATAATCCAAAAACTTTTGAAGGTGGCATCTAGACAGAGGGTTCACAGCATGGCACAAGACACCTCCCCTACTTAAGACACCCAACTTACAGACGACCCCTAGTTACAGACGGACCCCTGTGCCCGCCCGTGACCTCTGGTGGAAGCTCTCTGGATACGTTACTTAGTCCAAGCTGCAATGATTCGCTGTAAGGTTTCGGTAATGAAGCTTTTGGATAATCTTTGGTCCCTTACGCAAAAACATTTTAAACTCCAATTATCACTGGGGCAAAAATATTTTTGTCTGTATCTACAATTATACAATATACGTTTCCAACATACATCAACTTAAAAAAGGGTTGTCCGAGAGTTCCCGAAAAAAAACTATAGGTGGCCAGGGAGCGGGCTCTTAAAACAATAAGATGTACTTACCTTCCGGGTGCCCTCCAGTATCCAGCGCTGCTGTTGCTTTTGCTCTGCTCCGGTCCGGGCACCATGTAAAACAACATGGCGCCGGGCACGTGCATGCTTCGTCGTAACCGCAACCTTCCGGCCCCCATACACAATTCTTGTATAGGGATGTCTAGGCGTACCCGCGGCCGTAAGCTGAATGCATGCTGGATGACCGGGGGCAACCGAGGTAAATACATCTTTATTGTTTTAAGCAGCCCCTCCCGGCCACCTATAGTTTTTTTTCAAACTCGGACCCCCTTTAAGAAAAACCTCCGGAATCGATCTGTAAGTATCTTATACTGCCTGTATACATAGTTTGTGATATTAACGGTTGATATCTCACAACTACATTTCCTTGAGCTGTTCCCTAATGGCATTAGGATCTATGAATAATTAGTTCATTAGATTCTGACAATATAAAGTATGATTTAGCAGGCATGTTCTGTATGTAGATCAATTATTCCCCTTCCTTAGTGACCACCTATTTTGGGTGCCAAATGATCAGCAATTACTTTTATATTTTTCATACCATGAGCCTTAACAGTTTTAAAGTGTATTTGATACACAGTCTAACCAACACTTTTTTTCTCCAGTTAAGCTTCATTAAGCTGTAATTTTTCAATGCTAACCATTTTAGGTACAAACCTGAAAACTCTGAAATTCTAACATCATGGTTTTGATAAAAATTCATCTTGAAAGATCAATCGGGGATTTGACTTTTGAATTTTCCCTGTTTGTTACTAGTTGCAGTTTTAATGGCCGGCCATATTATTTGGATTAACGGTACATAAACATGGGCAGATTAACTTACCAGTCCCGTCGCGATCTCAGCATTCCACATTCTCATTGAGGATTTGGGTCCTTCTGGCGATTCACTAAGTAGTGCGCCCAAGTTCCACTAGGTGTCGCTGCTTGCCGCTGAATTCCGTCGGAGTTCACTGAGTTCACCAAGCTATCGTTGGTACAGGTAATCGCATTTCAACGACACTGTTTAAAAAAAAAATACTGTGGGTTTGTCCTGAATCCGTCTGGTTTTCTTATGGCCCGCCCCCCGCGATTTCCTTCCGTCGCGTGCATGCCGATGCGTCCACATCCCGATTGCGTGCTCACCAAAATCCCGGCAGTTCAGAGAAAATGTCTACGCAATCGGTAATAGCGTGTAACCCGTCAGAAAACGTGATTCCAGGCCCTTAAAATGACCCCCATTGGGTGTCAGGCTTGCGGTCTGGATCCTCTGGACTACTGCAGACGATGAGCACACTACCCGGACCGGTCAAGTGCTCCCGGGCTCCTCACCAGAGCCCGCTGCAAAGCGGGTTAGACACTGCGGCGTGGTACAACCCCCCCCCGTCCGTTCCACAGCGTTGACTTGTCTGCCATGGTGGCCAAGGTTGAGGTACAGAGAACGTCAGACATCTCCGTGGGTCAAAGTCACGTCAGGGGCAGGCTGTGCTGCAGGCAGGCTGAGATGTGCAACGTCAGAGTCCGATCCGTGGTCAGCAACAGGGGTCCAAGCAGATGTGTGGAGGGAGCACGCACGTCACACATGAAAGCATCACGGAGGAACACTGGATCACACGACACGGAGGGGGCTCAGGTACCACGGAACACGAGGGACTCAGGAACGCTGGAGACAAAACAGTAACGCTATAGACACAGGAAACTCTAGAGACACAGTAGCAGGAGACACGGTAACACAGAGACACAGGAACGCAGGAGCCACAGGAACGCAGGAGACACAAGAACGCATGAGACACAAGAACTCAGGACACAGGAAGGACGCAGGAGACACAGAAACGTCGGTAAATCGCAGAAGAGCTTTTCTCTCAGGTTGTGAGGCACAAGATCCAGCAGGCAGTACGGAAGATGCTGCTTTTAAGGGGAGTTCAGCCGCGCCCAATTAACCATGCACTGGCCCTTAATTTCTGGAGTCCCCACGCGCCCTAAGCAGACGGTGATGCGAGCGCATGAACCAGCAGGGAAATCATGCATGGCGGGTAATCTGCGCTGCCGCCCCGGGGAGCCGTGACCACGACCGCGAAAAGGGTCCGGGACCACCATTGACACATTGAATTTGAACTCGAAGTGAATTGTTGTGTGTTATGTTTCCAGTTTTTGACTAAACACATGAGAAACAACAAGTACAAATATAAATGACATTGGATAAATGATTTCAGATCAACACCGCGCATGTAAAAATTACATTAAAACAACAAAACATAACTATTATTTTAGAAGTGAACTCTAGCATAACTCCAGTAACATAGAAAAGGACACCACCTAGGATGGTATTATGGCTAGTGGGGGCCCCTGGGCGCAAAAATCTGGTGAGGCCCCACTGATGTAGCATCATCCACGTCCTCCTGCTCACTATCCCAGTAGTTAAACCCAGCTACATATCAGCCGCCTCCCCGTTACACAGCTCATACATCCGCCTCACCCCCAGTACAACAGCTACATACGCCGTCCTCGCCCCCATGAACACAGCTACATACAACTGCCTCACCCCCATAACACAGCTACATACAGCCGCTCGCCCCAGTAACACAGCGCCATCACCTCAGCCACACCAGCCATGCAGGCCCATGTAACATACCCTCAGCCACACCAACCTGCATTCCCAGTATACCTGGGTAAACACCAGCTGCTGTGTGGGTGGGCGCACAGTGAAATAAAAGGGTTTCACCCCGGTGGTGCAAGCT
The DNA here is from genome assembly GCA_019512145.1 of Engystomops pustulosus. Classification (NCBI taxonomy): domain Eukaryota; kingdom Metazoa; phylum Chordata; class Amphibia; order Anura; family Leptodactylidae; genus Engystomops; species Engystomops pustulosus. The sequence continues at coordinate 59,455,410 of CM033643.1, read as the reverse complement.
ACGGCGTGTCCTGATCGCAAGACGTTGCGTTCAACTTAATTCAAGAAGTAGCAGCACTCCGTTCCAATTCAGGGTGTTTATTCACCAAGTACAGTGTAGCAACGTTCATCAGCTAAACTCAATGTAGCCATTATCAATGCAGTGATACGTTTACAAAAGGCGGGTTTAAATCCCCCCGCAGGAAAGCGACGTCACGTGACGTTTGCAAGATAGTGTACAAAAGATGTGCAAAATGTCAAAACTAATGCAGATGCAAACATATCATTATACTTCAAGTTGCGCACAGTGGAATAAATATTGTGCATTCCTGTGTAGTGAATACTTGAGATCACGCACGACACCGCAGCATTCCCAGCTCCCGTGTCACTGAAGAGTCCATCTGCGCATTCAGCGTTGCTTGGTAACTCCCCAACATTGCGTGGGAGAAACAAAAACAAACACTAAATCTGGACTCATGGATCTTCCACATTTCTTGCACTCAGATGGAACCACCAGCAATGCCCGTATTGACCTTCCATCAGGGATTGCTCAGGACGCGACTGACATAGTCCGCGATCGTATCGCGTCTACTGACATCCCCGCTCTGCATCCACCCCCGGAGTCAACCTCTCGCGATAGTATCCGCTGAGGTACGGTAACGGCCATCTTGGAAGAGGGAAGCGAGTTGACAGGGACTCCACTCGGTGGGGCTCCCGCGGGGGAAACAGGTAAGTATGTCCACTTGTGATATCGCCGTCCTGACCAGAGGAACAGCGTCTCTTGGACGTTACCACTCAAGGGTCAAAAAATGGACCGGTGAAACCTTTTCCCAATAACCCATCAGGACTGAAACACCTCCATCGACACCTATTCGGGGAATCCCTCGGTGCCACTAAGGCGTCACTGACAGTCTGAATCCCTCGCGAAGGTAAATGCAACATCGGGCAATGTTTGTGCATGATCACAAAAAATCGATAAATAAAAGAAGGGAGTGATGGGTTGCTTTCCGTGGTGGGTGTCTCTCTTGAGGGGGGAGGTCGGGGGGGTGAAGAACATAATCTTGTGGGCAACAAAGAGAGAAATCGTATAGATATAAAAACAGACAAAAGCTTCATATTGTAACCTAAGGAAAACATCCTAACTCAGAATATGGAGGTGCCACTCTAATGGTCGTACTAGGGCAAACTCACAAGACGTGTTCAAATAAATTCAATCTTGAGACAGCGGGGTGGAGAGAATTAGTCTTGTATCCACCCTTTTTTCCTCTTTGTTTCAATCTCTTTGTCTGTCTCCTCTCCCCCCTCGCCTCAACGGGGGACATGATCATGGATACAACATTTCCCACTGGTGGGTATTGTGTCTCACATTCGAAATGTGTCGTGGGACCGGTAAATTCATTTTGCCGTATTGATGTTAGAAGGGGATTGTTTCATCTCAGTCTGGCATTCAGTCGTGGTTTCCACCCACATAAATTGTTTTGGACAAGGGCAAGTTAAATGTAGACTATCATTGATCTGATCTACAAGTGACATGTTTGGTGTATTAAATATTCTTTCTTGGTAATCGATGGGGAATCTGTCACCTTTTTGTCATATATTGGCAGTTCTCCTGCATTCCTTGCACGGAAAACAAGCCAGTGTTTCAGTATTGTCGAGAGGTTTGTGTTTTGGGCACAGTGGGGAACCAATGTCAGCGTCTTCTCACCAAACGGTCCCTATATTTCTGGTCTCTTATGAAAATAAGGGATGGGATTGTAATTCCCTGATGTCACAATGATACTGTGCGGGAGACCATTTTTTGCGTATTGCCTGGGAGACAATCAGCTATGCGGCTCCCAAAGTTTGTCACACAGGGAATGCGGTCTGGTGTGGTCCGCTGTTTATTGGACTGGAGGAGATCATTTCTGGTAAGTTTTTTTGTACCCTTTCCTGTGTAGAGATACCAACTTCCTGGGATAAACCCTAGAATAATTTATCAACATCTCGTTAAGTCTGGCTTCGGCCTGATAGGATCATCCACTATCTCCTCCGTATCCCGGGCAAGATTTGAGAGGGAAAATAATGTAATGACAAATAACACATCCAAATAATGATACTTTAAAAAGAGAGGGAAAAAGCGGATTTGCAAAACACATACATTTTTTATTTCATCAATATAACAAGATAAAAAAACAACATTTAAAAACCCAAAAAAAATGGGAACAATAAAACACAATGGCCTCCTCAGAAATATTTCATATGGTACAACCAACAATGAATAACAAAGCTGCTAAATCTAACGGGGTAAAAATATGCACAACATCACATGTAATAATCAGGTGCAAAGTCCTAGGCTGAATACATACAAGGTCTTGGACTGTGTTGCGTGTGTGTACAAGACAAGTAGCGACGTGGTCCAATGCAAGGGTTTTACATATTAGTTAAGTCAAAAAACGAAACAAAACAAGATAAGGCTGCGTGGCAGAAATAGCAGCTAGTGGTGTAGTGACACATTCAGTGATACATAAATCAGTACCTCAATCACATTATATTACCTATGTAAGAGCATGACGAAGGAAGACCACAAACGCCCCACGCTTAACGCCCGTCTGGCGGGGCCTTCCTCAGGGGATAAGGAAGGGAAATCACCAGCTTATTTAAATCATCGGTCCCGCCCCCCAGCGGTGTATGGATGTCCTACCTACCGCCCCTTTTAGTGTTAAGAACCGTCAAAGTATGCTTCAAGTTCATTGTGAGTCTAAAAGGTACTGATCAGAGGGTTCCCCTGGCCGGTTGTAAGTTTGTTAAGTTAATCTGAGTTGTGGCCTGGTGCGGCATAACTACTTCATCGGTCAGGAGGTCAGAGATCCTGAGTCAAGTATGATGTTTTCCAAGCAACAGGGACAGACCCGTGCTAAGTTTTGAAGATCCGATCCGTACAACAGAAAAAAGGACAAAACCCTAAGGTATATGCAAGCCATCAGTGATGGCAACACAGTAATTATAAGAGAGCGCAGCACTCTCCGTGGTCCATTCACGAGGTTTTTCACCAAGTGACACGTTGTAGCAACAGACTTTTCAGCTAACTCAAGTAGCATTATCAAGCAGTGATTACGAGTGTACAAGGCGGGTTTAAATCCCCCGCAGGATCTGACGTCACAGATGACGTTTGACAATATAGTGTACAAAAAAAGATGTGCAAATGCAAAACATAATGCAGATCAACACTGAACATTAAACATAAGTTGGCACAGTGAATAATGATTGTGCATCTGTGGTTAGTGAATACTGAGACACTCACGACACCGCATCATTCCCGCTCCCGTGTATGAAGAGTTCAATCTGCGCATGTTCAGGCGTTGCTTGTAACCTCCCCAAACATTGGTGGAAAACAAAACCAACAATAAAAATCGGACGTCATGGAGTATTCACATTCTTGCACTCAGATTGAACACAAGCAAGGGCCGTATTAGTACCTTACCATCGAGGTGTGCTTATGACGGACATGACAGAGTTCCGCAGCGTTGCGTCTACTGACACCTCCTGCATCACAACACGAGTCTAACCTCTCGCGAGAGTATCGCTGAGGTACGGTATCGGCCATCTGGAACGAGGAAGCGAGTGACAGTTATCCAAAAGGTACAAGACACAACAGATTTTGTTGCAAGTTGCCAATCTTTCATTCTGGGCATACTAGACATTGTTGACATGCAATTAGTTCTTGATTTGTGGGATCAGTTTTTTTGCAGCTACGAGGTACGGCGATGGGGGCCAATAGTGGCCCCCACGTACTTCCAATATATTATGACGGACCGTTGACGAATCGTTAAATCATCCGTTACCATTCATGCAAAGTTCTTAGGATGTGGCGGTATATTACGTATGCTCGTCCTAAATCTGGACTGGGACGGGCATTGACAATTTTTGTTTATTCTTCGATTGTTTCTCACCAAATGGGACCCTGATGATTAAATTTACGGGAAGCTCATTCATTTTTGCTTCATTCAATTCTGGATACTACATATATGTAGATGTGGATAGACTTAAAACAGATTTATTTCATTAAACCTACGGACCCGCAAACAACTCTATTGGATATGAAGTGCCCACCCGATCACCAAATCACACAATCCCTCGTACAGCCAATGTTGGATACGGGAGCGCATAGTGGATGGATCTGATCCACGGGCCGAAACTCAGGACTTAACGAGATGTCTGATAAACTTATTTCTAGTGGTATGACCAGAAGTTGGATATCTTACACAAGGAAAGGTCAAAAAAAAACCTACAAGAAATGAATCTCCTCCAGGGGTCCCAATAAAGCGCGGACCAAACCAGACCGCTTCCCTGTGTGACAACTTTGTGAGATCATAGCCGATTTTCTTCTCAGGCATACGCAAACACGGTCTCTCCTGTCACAGTATCATTGTGACATCAGGATTACAATCCCACTCCTCTATTTCATACAGTTAGATCCAGAAATCTTAGGACCGTTTGGTGAGAAGTGACATTGGTCCCACGTGGCACCCCCCGCCCCCCCACCCCGCAACCCAACCTCTCGACAATCTGAAACTCGGCTGTTTCTCGTGCATGAATTGCGAGAAACTGCCAATATATGACAAAGTGTGACAGACTTCACCCATCCGATTACAAGAAAGAATTATGTTAATTACAACAACCATGTCACTTGTAGATCAGATCATGTAGTCTACATTTTAACTTGCCCTTGTCCTAAATTTGATTTGTGGGTGAAACACGACTGAATGCAGACTGAGACGAACAATCACCGTTCTAACTATCAATACGGCAAAAAATTGTATTTACCGGTCCGCAGGACACTTATCGAATGTGGAAACATACCCACCTTTAAATTTTGTATCATTGTCATGTACCCCGTGAGGAGAGGGGGAGACAGACAAAGAGTATTGAAACAAAGAGAACCCAGGGTGGATACACAGAACTTAATTCTCTCCACTGGTCTCAATATTGAATTTAATTTGAACACGCTCTTGTGAGTTTGGCCCTATGTGACGACCCATTTGTGCCACCATCATACGCTCTTGATTGGATGTTTTTTCCTGATGTTACAAATATGAAAGCTTGTTGTTTTTATTATTTATACGCTTCCTCTCTTTGTTTCCCCCACACGATTAGATTTCTACTCAGCAGGAGCACCCACCACCGGACAGCAACCCATCTCCTTCATCTCTTTTTATTTATCGATTTTGTGATCTGCACAAACGATTGCGATGTTGCCATACCTGCTTGAGGGATTCAGACTGTCCGTGACAGCCTTAGTGGCACCGAGTGGATTCCCCGGAATCGTGTCGATTGGAGGTGTTCAGTCCTGGTGGTTATTGGGAAAAGGTTTCACCGTCATTTCTTCGACTCCTTGAGTGGTAACGTCAAGAGTACGCTTGTTCCTCTGGTCCTGACAGGCGATATCACAATTGGACTACTACCTGTTTTTCCCCAGCGGGCGCACACCGGAAGTGGCAAAGATTCCCTGTCAACGTCGCTTCCCCTTCCAAGATGGACCGCTACGTACCTCAGCGATACTCTCGCGTAGAGGTTAGACTCGTGGTGTGGAGCAGAGCTGTCAGTTAGACGCGAACGCTTTCGCGGAACTTTGTCAGGTACACGTCTGAAGAATCCCTCGATGCGAAGGTCCAAATACGCGCTTGCCTTGGTGGTTCCAATACTGAGTTGCAAGAATGTGGAAACCTCCATGAGTCAATTTTTTAGTTGTTTGTTTTTTGTTTCTCCACGCAATGTTTGGGCGAGGTTACCAAGCACACCGGACTGCGCAGTGACTCTTCAGTACACGTGATCTGGAACTGCGGATGGTCGTGAGTGATCTCATATCATCCTACACAGAATGCACAATATATATCCACTGTGCGAACACTTGAATGTATTAATGTATATGTTTGCATCGCATTATGTTTTTGCAATTTTGCACATCTTTTTTTGTACTACCTATATTGTCAACGTATCTGTGACGTCAGATCCTGCGGGGAGATTTAAACCTGCCCTTGTAACCACTCGTATCACTTGCTTGAATCATGGCTACTGAGTTTAGCTGAAAGTTGCTAACAGTGTCACTTGGTGAATAAACACCCTTGATATTGGCACACGAGTGACTGCTACTTCTTTGACATTTACAGTAAACAGCACTTACCCTATCTCCATGTAGTTTTGTGCACAGACACTCCTCTTGCTTCTTGCAACTGAAAGGAGGCCTTCAAGGCTCGCCCCTCCTTCATGACAGCACCGTTTTCCCACAGGTTTAGTCGCGCCTCTTCCCCGTCCATCACACCCCCACCCCAAACCTGTGGGAAACCTGTGATGTTCATGAGAAGGGAGACGCTTCCGTGAAGCCTCGGTCAGTATGGCCATATGATGATAGGAGCGATCAGGCACTTAGGTTAAAGTACCCTAGGTAGCCCTAGAAAAATAGTAAAAGAAAAATTAAAAAATGTTAAAATACTTATAATAAAAAAAACCTAATTTTAATCACCCCCTTTCCGATATAAAATATTCAAAAACAGTAAAAATCAAACCACATTAGCTATTGCCACACGAAAATGCCCGATCTATCAAAATATAATAAGGTTTTTCACTGTGTTAACCCCGTAACGGAAAATAGTGCCCAGAGTCGAAAAGAACTTTTGTGTCATTTTGAAAACATAAAAAATCAATAAAAAGTTGATCACAAGTCAACATCCGAAAAATGATACATGTAAAACCCGATGTAGGGAAGAGAGTGAAGTTACGGGGCAACTATGGGCAGTGCTTCACACCTTTCTCTGACCTGGAATTTCCTTGGTATTCGTCAACACAACAACCCTCTTCATCTGTAAACTTCGCAGAATGGTTGAGATCTGAGCATTTTGTCTGATAAAGTTTATTTCTAGGGGTTATATCCAGGAAGTCTTGGTATCTACACAAAGGAAAGGTTCAAAAAAACCTTCCAGAAATGATCTCCTCAGCCCAAAAACGCGCGAACCAAACCGACCGCATTCCCTGTGTGACAACTTTTGGAGCTATAGAGCCGATTGTGCTCCCTAGGCAATACGCAAACCTGGTCTCTCCTTGTTACAAGTATCACTTGTGAACATCATGGAATTACAATCCCCGCCCTTTTTTCAATACCAGTAATCCAGAAATCTTAGGTACCGTTTGTGAGACGTGACATTGTCCCACTGTGCCCAAACCAACCCTCGACAATACTGAACCCCCTGGCTGTTTTTCCGTGCATGCAATGCGAGAACTGCCCAATAGTGACCAAAAGGCGACATCCATTTCAGGTTGATTAGTCATGCTTAGTCATGCTTGACTAACCTCCATTTGTAATTACAAGCTCAGTATTGATCGAGACAGCCATGTAGATCCAGCTTTCCCAAGGTCCTGAATGTTGTAATTGTTTTTTTTTCAGCAAAACCACTCAGCACAGGGATTATGATATGATCCTGCATCAGTGTAGCTACAGCATTCTCAAGGTATGTTTGCTTCATAATGCATCAAATCAAATGATAGGTTTCCTTTAATCCCACTATTTAGGTTGTGAGACTGTGACCTTCAAAATCATTGAGGGCAGATGTATTTCCCCAAGGTTTTTGACTTATGTGTTGTAGGCTCGAGAGAGTTGTTGTATCTAGTGGAAACCACTGACTTTCCAAGCCAGGCTGTTTTTAAAAGCTGGAAAAAGGGCCTGGAGCTGGATTGAAAAAGATTAGGGCAGGTTTCCCAATCCCTAGTCCCAGGGCCATATTTAGAATTACTGCTGCTCTAGACATTCACACTACTTATGCCTTATTATTGGTACCATTCGGCAAATGCCGAATGTGTATGGAAATTTGTATGCAGAAGACATACACATCCATATATAGACAGGTTTTCTGGTGTAAGAGCCCTGAACTGATTCCGTTTCCTTGCGAACTGCCAAGCACTGGGATTATTTCCCCCTTTATGCCACCACCAAGTCAAATGGCCATGGCGGGGAACAAATGTGGCACCGACAGCAGCAGACTGGGCTGGTACGGGGCGTTCCTCAACCCATGCCTGTGCAATACCCTCGCTATGCCAGTGCCTGGTGTAGAATTTCACTCCAGCGCAGGCCATCCTGATATATTTGGCATGTTGGAGGCACAGGGCTTTCATCATGAATTAACACACAATGCATTGGTGTACTTTTGTGTCCTTCACAGTATCCATACATACATACACAGTATACATACATACACAGTATACATACACATCCATACATACATCTATAGTATAGATACACATCCATACCCATCCATACATACAGTATATAAACAGTATGGATACACATCCATACATACATACACATCCAAACATATATACTAAGTATACATACATGTCCATACATACCCATCCATACATACAGTATATGAACAGTATAGATACACATCCATACATACACAGTATACATACATATACATGCATACACAGTGTACATACACTTCAGACTGGAGGGGTGGACATCCAAGTATTGTGCAGCATAATTTATAAAAATTTCCCAGCCTCCTGGCAGCCACCCTCCCTGTACTGGCCGCTCTAGGCCGAGCACCCTTAGAGCCTAGTAGAAAATACTGCCCTGCATAGTCCAAGTCTGCCTTTAGCTCCACAAGACCAAGCAAACAGTTGTACCTGCAGCAGGGGTGTAACAGGAGCAGACTTGGTGAAGCTTCTCTGTTTGACTTCTGGAGCTGACCGCACAGTGTTGATAATTAACACCACAAACTTTGGCACTTCAAATGCTGCTGTGAGTGCATTGGCAGGGCAGGTGATAGCACCAGGCATACCCAGGCAAGTGCAGGGAACCAGAGCTGTTAGGGGGACCCACAACGCCGAATCTCAGTCTCCAGCAGCCTGCAGCATCTGGTAAGGGGGAGCTATATTTATTGAATCCAAGGGAGGCTGTATAAAAAATAATAGTTACGGTAATGAATTTTTAATGCCGCCACATGAGTTCACTGCAAAGGGGTCCACTGAGGCTCTGTTGCCCAAGGACCTACAGAAACCTGGAGCCACCCCTGTGCATTGGTGCCTATACCAGGTATAGTCAGATGGATAACTGTTTAATACAAGCAGGTTTTGTTTTCTGTTGTGCCAAGGAAAGTTTGCTTTTTTGTTTGTTTTTTTTATTTTAAATAAGTCCTGTTTATGAACACTTTTACTTTTGTGTCCATCTCAATCCATTAAAGCCCATTTACCAACCTCTAATACTCCACAAGATGTATTTGCATGGCTTTTATTCTGTTTACAATTTATTGAAAACAAATCCTACTTTCCATGGCCCCATTTAGATGAGTCTTCAAAGTAACTAACTGGTTTATAACTTCCACACAAATGTATTGCAAACTGGAAGTCAATGGGGTAATTATGTCCACTTAGCTTTGTTTTGTCATCTTCTTTTATGTTGTGGCCGATTTTATGAAAATGACAACAGGAAACTCACTTTCTGACAAAATGTCTGGTCTAATTTTGAGCACGTGGAAAAAAAGATGCACCCGGTACAATTGCACTGCTTATACTATTTACAAAGCAATGAGCCATAAAAAAAATTTCTCTAGTTAGGCTCCAATAACCAGTAAACAATAGTAACTTCCTATATAATTATAATGTAGAAAAAGGGATTTCAATACTAAAGGCTCAACTATGTGCAAGAAATCCAATATGCTGTCATAACTGGGATAGGGGTTTGTGCCCTCTACCCCTGAAAAACTATGTGGTACAGTCCAGGAAGTTGCATCATCCAGATAATCTGGAGCCTAAAATGGTGCCTCATATATAACAGTTATTGAAACACATACACTACAATAATAACAACTCAGCCCTAAGCACTAAAATGCATGAGCAAAGGGAATGTGTTTATGTTAGTAGTAAATGATACAAGGGATTGCAAATGTTCACACAGACAAACATTTCTTTTTTGTATGATAGATCTAAAATGAAAATAATTATGAAAGATGGAAAGGACTAGTACTGTATATAACTGCCCTTTAGTGGACAGCATGCAAACTCTGCAATTTATCCTTTGTTTCCATTGGAGACGAGTATACTTCAGCTCCTTTACCAAGATGGAATGAAACTCTGTGCTTGTGCTGTGTTTTCAGTTTTATAGGTTTTTAATTTTTAAGGTTTTTAGTTTTATAAACTGTTTTGTACTTTATCTGTGTTCTGAATATGTAGATTTTACACACATGTTCTATTTCTGAGTGGAAAGTATATTGAGTGTTCTATAATACAAGGTGTCCTCTCTATCTACAGCATAGATAGAGGGTTAACAAGCAGATGGGTAGGTCCAACTCCTGAGACCCTCACAGATCACAAGAACACTGAACACCTCCAGCAATCCAGAGTTTTGGGGTCCTGTTCTCACTGATGGGTGGAGCGGCAGGTCAAGCATTTGTCCTGCCGCTCCAATCAACTCTATGGTACTGTTGTTATGTTAAGACAACCCATTTAACTGAATGAGAGTTTGAAGAAGATGGATAGTTTTTTGTATACCAATGAAATGAACACATATAAATATGTTTGGGGCACTTGGGGGTGTCTATAAATTTAAAAATAAAATCTATGCCTGCTACAAGCAAGCATAAAATAGATTCATGCTACTTTTGCAACATTTTTAGCACGAAAAATGAAGGGAGGTTGTAAATGAATGCAAATACAATAAATCATTGTATCATAGTTTATACGGTTGAAAAAAGACACTTGTCCATCAAATCTTGAGATCTTATTCTGGAGACAAGATCGACAACAACAATTACAGTTTTAAATGAGACTTTATTGTCCTCTCTATCACAAGACATGAAAACTTTATACTTTACCGAGGACCATTAATCTTTGGACACCAAGCCACAGGAAGTGCATGAAAATGTAGACAGAAAACCGATAGTTCATGGCTGCACTTTAGACATATAGGTTATAGTGTAATAAATACTATATGAACATATGAAAGTCCCACATGAGAACCATATTGCCTTGAGCACCTTCCGAGCAACCGATACAAAAAATATCACTTTCACTGAGGAAAAAATTATTCTAAAAATAGGAACAGATATAAATTTTCATTGGTGCAGAACACTGGCCAGGCTTTCCCTCAAACATAATCCTGAGATACTATTGTGTGTTACCATTAAACACAGCACTATTTATGGATCCTACATCGTATGGCTTTAGTGTTGTCCGGCTAACAGCAGGCCATGTTTCCTTGTGCAGATATTTCCTGTCATGAGCTTACATAGGATTCTGTCCAAGCAGGTGAACTTTCATCATTCGCTGCATAAGGGGCTTTTCTGCAAACCTTCTTCAGGCGGAATAGTCTGCAGGCCGCTGCACGGTACTTCTTGGACATGATGTTGTATAGAATGGGGTTGATAGCAGCACTCAGGTAGAAAAGCACGAAAGACACCAAGTTACAATATTGGCTGATCAATGCTATTTCCCAGGATCCTGCTTCAAAGGATTTAGAGAACAGGTAGCGTGCTACATGGAATGGTAGCCAGCACAGGATGAAGGCAAACACCACCACAGCTGAAAGAAATACAAAAATATATTAGAGTCAGGGTCTGTTAATAGTTATTTGCTATCTTACCATGTAAATTGTAGTGTTTTAGTCTTTGTTTATTGAACAATTTCTTTAAGGCTTCACCATTTTAAAGGGAATGCCTCACTGGCTTTTACCCACTGAACTACCAGCATCCTCAGGTAGGGTATGACATATCCTTTCTTTTATGTACGATAAGGCAGCTTATAGATTACTGGGGTCAAATCTGGTGACGGAGTCGGTTTGAATGCTAGGGAACAATACACAGGATTGTACTTCTAGACAGCTGGGGCCTCCACTATAATCTGCACAGGTAGTGTCCATAGCTTTACAAAACTAAAAGATAGGCTAATGCTGCATGGAAAGGGTGTGCTCCATCCGTTTATGGATCTATTGCATATGTCATCTTAAAATGAAATAATACTTTTCGCACCACTACTGCCACCACTCCAACACTTTCAAATGGCTTTCTGGTCTCCTACTTCCTGGTCACTCTCAACACACAGGAAGTGCTGCTCAGCCAATCACTGCCCCAGCAGTGACCTAGCACCAACACTGATTGGCCGAACAGCATTTCTGCTTCATCAAGAAGGACCCAAAAAAACAGAGGAGCACCTGAACAGTGCTGGAATATTAGTGATAGCAGGTCCATAAAGATAGTACTGCTTTTTTAAACTAATTAGTACATAAGAAAATTCTCTACTAGCGAACATTTTTAGAAACTTTATGTTCTTTGATTACATTTTCCATTATGGAACAAAAAAACAGAACTCAAATACTGATGATAAACAGAAGCCTTTCCATCACCATCAGTTCCCATAGACTCGCATGTCTGTCATGCTTCTGTTATTTAGAAGGGCAAAACAGCCCACATTATTTTGACATCATAAATGGAAGGGACCTTCCATGCATGCAGGTCTATGGGAACCAAGGGCTTCCGTTACTATGGTAATGTTACTGCAAGCTTAAACTATTAGATTAGATGGTTACTGGAATAAAAGTTCACACACGGCAGATCTGCTGTATATTTTGCAGTTTGAGCCGAGTTCAGGCAAACCCAAATTTGAAAATTCTGTTTGGATCTGTGTTTGGGCACTGAACCCAAAATCCTGACCTGTATCAGTAACATCCGCAATAGGTGCTGGCACTGTTCACAAGTGTTAACTTTGTAAATACCGGCGGTATTGAGGAGCGATAGTCCTCCTCCAAATGGCAGCATGCATGGGCCACCAACATGTAAGTGCCAGCACCAATGATTAAAGTGTGTTTACAGAGATAACACTTGTGATTAGTGTCAGATCTGTTTGCAAGTGTTACTGGTTGGATGGTTTAGCCGAACCTGTACCACAAGGTTTGTACCAAACATTGCAGATTCAGCTACATAGACCATGAACCTGGGGGGTGGGGAGTAATCCTCTGGAAAATGGCGTTGCGCCGGCGGCATTTAATTTATAACAACTGTGAATGGTACCAGCACCAATCATGTGTTTAATTGTGGGGGGGATAAACTGTTACAGTTCGGGTTAATTAACATATTAGTCTACTAAATGTATAGAAGTTTAGAGCCTCTTTAAAGGAAATCTACCATAGGGAACCTACTTTTGGAAAGATTCCCCATGGTAAATTTCCCATCACTGCAGTAGTTGCATTCCATTTTTTCACGCTTTTCCTTGAATGCAGCTGTTGCAGAAATAAAGTTTAATCCTTAAATATATAAATTAATTCCAGTGGCTACTGGGGGCATGGAGTAGCCTCAGGCAGCTCTGAGGATGAAGACTACTACACACCCCCAGTAGCAACTACAGTCCCGCCCCTACGAGCACCAAGTTGCTCTCCGGGAGCAATAGAGCTCTGCGAAAGCACAGTGACTCCTATTCTACTGCTAGCGACCCACCTGCTGCTGGGGAGCTACTGAGCATGTGCAGAGCTTTCCCGCTGCCACCCCCACTGCAAGCTCAATTGCTGCTGTAGATGCGCCAGAAGAACGGGCCACAACATGTAGAGGTCTGTAGTCTGTAGTGGCTACTGGGGGCGTGGATTAGCCTTGAATTAATTTGCATATTTAAAGATCAAACCTTATTTCTGGAGCAGCTGTATTCAAGAGTAAGTGAAAAAACCGGATGCGGCTGGTGTACAAGTAGATTTTGTGTGGTAGATCTCCTTAAAATTAATTTAACAAATTTAACTGTGCCGTGCAGCCCATTATAGACACTTTTACTGTGTGTTGTGTACGTATGGCTTAAGGTCATACATTTTTTTAAGACTGACATGTAGTGTACCAGTCTTATTACTAATCCACTGCCCTGGAATCACATGCACCATTTTCACTGAAGCCAGTGTTAGTCCTAGCACCACAACAATTACATTTACATGAATTACTTACCGTATACTATTATTCAGAGCTAAGTTATTTACATGTTGTATTTTAATACAAATCAAATATTTGCAAAAATTGTGGGACTCATGTTAAATGGTGAACGCTTAATTCCTTTCTCTGCTGTGTTCAAAGCAGCGGCTTGAATGTGTAGGGAAATGTATCACTCACATTGGCAACAGATACAGATTTGCAGCACACTACAGAGAAAGCATGAAGAGCGATGGAGCAATAATTGGATTCACACCACAGAATCACCGGAGCTCCAAGTCTGGAGTAGGTTCACATTCAGACTGCAGACCTGCTGGTCTGCACATAAAATCACATTGATGTGTTCCCTGGGACCAGCAAATGCATAGATGTGATTTTATGGGATTTATGTGTTTCATAAATGTGAGTATACAAGACCATTTGTACAGGCTATGCTAAGCGTGTATGTTATCTTCTATAATGAAGACACATTTACACAAGAAGGAGAAGAATATCACAGCTGGTCTACAATCTGAACATGAACCTATTCCAGAGTTGGAGTCCTGGTGATTCTGGAACTTTTTAAAGGATTTATCCATCAATTTGGTCTGGCAAGAGCTATAACCGGACATGTAGAGCTCCAGTCATTATATTTTTATTGGAAATAGATGAACTTTTGGGACTGGTTTGTGACTGAGTAGTCTCCATGGTTGAAGGTCGCATATGGGTATGTGTGAACACAATTTTCTGATATATTCTATAGGAAGCTTTATTGTTAACTGATGTCACACAGGTGCACGGCTTGTTATATCACAGAGAGTAATCAGAGCTGTGTGTTATAACGTGCACCTGTGTGACATCAGATGACTGGGGGGAGATTTCTATCCACAGGAAGTAAACAATAAAGCTTCCTATAGAATGACATCAAGCAGAAATGTAGAAAACTATGAGGAACTGATACAGAAACTGTATTAGAAAATTGTATAACTTATTGATAAATTATCCAAATAATAACAATTATTTTGTGGAATTGAACAAGAGACAAAAAAAACAAAATCAGTCACACAAGACCAACACAGAAGTAAAAGGTCACAAAGGATAAATGCTTTCTTAAAGGGGTATTTCGGCAAATTAATGTTCTGGTTTGTATAATAAAAAGTTATACAATTTTCCAATGTACTTTCTGTATCAATTCCTCATGGTTTTCTAGATCTCTGCTTGCTGTCCTTCTATACCAGTGGTGGCAAACCTATGGAACTGGTGCCACAGGCGGCACTCGGAGCCTTCTCTGTGGGCACCAAGGCCATCACCCTCACATGAAGTTCACCAGACAGGACTCAAAAGACTTTTCCTACAAAATCTTCCTACAATGATAGGTGAATTTGCCCTCCTCCTTTCAACTGCGTTGGTGTCTTTAGGAGGCTGAACGATTGAAAGTTGTCAAAGAACAAGGAGAAATAAATTATTGCTTAAATTGCTGTGCTGGCACTTTGGAATAAATAAGTGGCTTTTGGTTGAAGTTTGGGCACTCAGGCTCTAAAAGGTTCTCCATCACTGTTCTATAGAAAGCTTCTATGTTTACTTCCAGTGGACAGAAATCTAATCATGGTCACACAGGTGCACGGCTCA
The DNA here is from genome assembly GCA_019512145.1 of Engystomops pustulosus. Lineage (NCBI taxonomy): Eukaryota > Metazoa > Chordata > Amphibia > Anura > Leptodactylidae > Engystomops > Engystomops pustulosus. The sequence continues at coordinate 59,439,899 of CM033643.1, read as the reverse complement.
TTAGTATCATAGAGAGTAATCTGTACAGTGAACCTGTGTGCCCTGTGGGCACCTGTGTGACCATGGTCAGATTTCTTTCTACTAGAAGTAAATATAGAAGCTTCCTATAGAAGGACAACAAGCAGAGATCTAGAAAACTGTGAAAAATTGATACATAAAGTATATTGGAAAATTGTGTAACTATATGTATTGCATAGCAACAACATTTATTTGCTGAAATGGGAATACGCCTTTAAGTCTACAGGACTGAGGGGAACGAATCTATCAGTCCTATTAACTGTGAATGTAGGGTTAGTACACTTGCATGACTGAAATGGGGTTTTGAGATGCCATTTGTATGACTAGGGGCGGAGCTCCAAATATATATGTGTATATATATATATATCACCAATTTTAACCCCTTTTAATTTCTTAGTCTCCATATGGCTTATGTACTGCTACAAATATTGGATGCTATTGGAGTCTCGTATTAGTTGTCACTTAGCTTCCCTCAAACTCAAATAGAAATCACAAATCAGAAATAACATTCCCATCTCCTCTCTCAGTATGTCAGTTTTACTGCAGTTCTTGCATTGTATTCATGAATCGGAAAAGGTTGAATAGTGCATCAAATTTTACTAAACCATGGTTTGTATTAGAGAAAATGAAAAATTGTGGACTAAAATAGATTAAAGATTAGAATGGAATCAACTTTAAGTACTAATATTTTATGGGGGGCTTCAAAATGTGGGATTGTAGTAAGCAATGAGCAACTACAGTCTTCCCTTTTACTAAATTGCGTCACTGCGTGCAGATTTTGCTGTGAATGTTTATACCAGCTATGAATTGTATATTCTCATTAGCATCCATTTTTATACTGGCCCTATGCCATCCCTGTAAACACACACAATAAGTTTACTTAGTGCTAAAGTCTTGTACTACGGTTAAAGCAATTGGTCCAAAAGGAGCCTGCATGCAGTATAATTTATATGCCGCCAAAAATACACATATTCCAAGTTTAATTATTATTATTATATTTCATTTGCAGAAGCAATAACCAATGTCCTCAGGGAAGATAATTTTCTTTGAGGAGCCAAAGACTACTAATAGGATAAAAGCTTGCTGAATTTTGGGGAACCCAATTACTGCTTATCATGGAAACTGCGACTAAACATTTTTATTGTGAGATAATTATTTGTTTTACTAACCCTACCACTTTTAGCGCCGCAGTCTTATTGTCAACTTGACAACAGAGTGAATCAGATGGTTACTATAGGTCACATTTTGTGTGCATAGACCACATGGAAAAAAAATAAGGCATCGTAATAAGGCATTTTTTAGTTAATTTTTCTTTTGCTTATAAAAACATTTTCTCAAAGGACAGATAGGTGTGTAGGTGGAAGAAACGTAAAATGCTAAAAATACAAGACATGTCTTTTGTCTTGTATTTAGATAGTCACTAATCAAATGGGTAACACGCTTCAAAATAGGTGACTAAAGATGATGTCAGGGAGAATTATACATATGTCTTATATTAATGAGTATATAGACATTTATAATAAATGATACAATACTTAAAGAACACATAAAACAACATAAAATGCTTATTTTCATGGTACCTTCGGTAAATGGTAACTGATAGTGTTAAAAGCATTACCATGTGGAAGAGAGTCCATGTGAGGATAAGGCTTCTCTTATATGAACAATCTAAACTGTAGTATAATAGGCATAAACACAGAAATATCAGGAATAGTCCTACCTAGCATTTTGACAGTTTGTTTGTTATTCTTATCCCTGTGTGAGATACTTGGACCTATAGAATCCATCTTCCTTCTCCACAATTTCCTTCCAATAAGGCTGTACAGGACAGTGAGACAGAAGACAGGCAAGAAAAAGAAGACACTAGATGTCCACACCATGATGGTGAGGAGTCCAGACTTCACTGCATACTCAGTAGCTTTACATTCATTTGTCTCTAAAGGGTTGGTCCCATTTTCATGTTCTACACCGACCAAGACAAAGATAGGTCCAGCACTAACAAAGGATACTGCCCAAAGAACAAGGATGATCAGTTTCACTCTGCCCTTGGTGATGATCACTTTAGCCTTCAAAGGAAAACATATGGCAAAATATCTCTCCACACTTAGAGCTGTGATATTCAGGATTGTGGAGTAAGTGCAACTTTCACTGATGAACTGGAACAGCTTACAGAGAAGACTTCCAAAGTTCCAAGGTCTGTACTGCCAGAGCTTGTATATGTCCAGGGGCATACAGAGGAAAATGAGGAGGTCTGAGAATGCCATGCTAGACAGATACAGGTTAGTTGTAGTTCTCATATCCTTGTACTTAGACACCACTAGCATGGTCATAATATTACCAATTATCCCAATAATAAAAAGGAGCACACAAACCACAGTTATTCCTGTAAGGACTGGCACTGGGAAAAGATAGAGGGGATCTTCTGGCCAGGTGACATTATAGTAGTATCCCTTGGTTATATTGTCTGAATAACTTTCACTGGACATGGTTCTCACCTGGCCATAAATAAAGTTGTGCAATGTTCTCCCCATGAAACTTCAGGCAAATCTTAAGGCATTTCTTCATTTTCCTTTTATTGAAATTCAGGTATGGAGGTACCTTCAACAGATCAAATTATACATGTCCAATCCAGTAAATACTGAGGATTTCTCTGTGGGCTTCAGTCAAGGATAGAACAAGGTTTGCACTCCAGTTCATGGTAGATTTTCAGAACAAAATAAAAACCTCTAAGAGTTCTGTTTTCTTCAATGTCTAGATTTCTTGACCATTCTTCTGGAGTCAAGTCATGATGCAAAAACTTGAAGATCAATGGAAATGAAGTTCCTGGAGTTGATGTCTCATGTATTCCTTGCTTGGTGTTGGAGAGTGCACTGTATTTCAGCTGCTAGACTTGTATGAAGAAGCTGGAGAACAAACCTCAGAGAGATCCTCAGCACGCCCCTTCTCCCTCCCATGTAATAGATGTCTCTATGCTTTGCTTTCAGGTTATTGAGCTCTAGGAACTCCCAGCCTGTGTAAGAAGCCTGAAAAGGAATACTGTACTCACTGATGTGCTATATGGATGCTATCAGCTGCTGTAGAGTCATGTATTTATTCCTATACACCACACACTGTATTTGTCATCCACTGCATTGATTTATACAGTAGTCTAAGGCATTTCTTTTATTCCTTATGAATGAAGACAAGCCATGAAAACAGATTCCCATATAAAGGTAAGTATGATGGCTACATTTGTAAACATTAACAGCATGTTCTGAGGTTAGGGAAGCAGCAGTGCTATATTTAATGCAGGGGCAGATACACATTACAGGTATATTAGCACCAGGACAGCTCAAAGTATTGATGTTATTATAGATAAAGCTGTCATGTACATCCTGTAATATGTCCTGTATCCAGGAGATATCTGATGCATTCACTTGCTATATGTTCATTTAATGGGGTTAAGGAAAGACTTTTACAAAAGACTTACTGAGATTCATGTGCTTGAAGTCAAAACAACAGATGTATGGACCAGACTCTGATTGAAGAGGTTTGAGCAACAATTCTGCTGTGCATGAACCCCCACTTGTAATGAACCCCAAAGTTTACACAAGAATCATTACTTTAACAGACAGTAATCATACATCGTGACAATGGACAGTGAATGAGCAATTTTATAATAAAGCCAGAAACCTCTTGAAGTGGGGACCAGCCAATAAGCAACTTCAGGAGCTTAGAACTAGAGTTAAGGGTTAACTTAATAATAATAATAATAATAATTCTTTATTTATATAGCGCCTACAGATTATGCAGCACTGCACAAAGCACCTCAAATTGGTCCCTGTCCCCATGGGGCTCACAATCTAAACAACCTACCAGTATGTTTTGCAGTGTGGGAGGAAACTGGAGGAAACGCACACAAACACGGAGAGAACAAACTCTTTGCAGATGTTGACCTGGGTGGGACTTGAACCGACACACCAGCGCTGCAAGTGTGTTACCCAGAATATAAATTGGAGGTCAGCTCACCTTCCAGCAAGAGTATCCTTGTACGGCACGGATCGCCCTTCTGTGCGGGCGGTATACTGTTGAAAAAAGGATCCGATATCCAGCCAGTTGCGGAAATTCTCTTCAAAATTCTTTATTAAGGCACGTATTTTAAAATCCACATCAGGGAAGAAAACGCCGACGCGTTTCGGACGGGCTAACCGTCCTTAGTCATGGCTAAATAAAACAAGCTAAACACAGACTTTTATACAGTTGTATGGGTATCGGACACTCCCCCTGGTGATGTAATTAACAACGTATTTCCGGGATTCCATCTGGAGGTGGAGACGGGGGAGGACACAGTCGCAATTGTAAGAACAAATGGCACAAAATGTTATAAGTGCTTGGTATACAAGAATTACATAAAAAGACAAAATAGCGGCTGTGTAAGTCCAGAACATATAGATACTTAGGGAAACAAAGTGGAAAATACACAATAGTATGTCCAGTTGGGAGATCGGGAAAGACGTAATAGAAACATAAAAGGACGATCGCAGTTGTGATTATCATTAGTATTAGGAAAAAACCAGGCGATCGTAGGAATAATGGGTGGCGTCTTTCCGATGACCCAAAAGGAGGGCGTTTCCATATGATCTAAGAGCATTAAAACAGGAAAAACATAGCAAGTTAAAATCTCATAGAGGACTGTAAACAAGATGTTGACAACCAAAAGAAGAGAATGACAGCGTATTATCTTCATGGTAAAACAAGATATAATGGCAGGTAGTATAAAGGTGAAATGATATAATACAATAAGATGATACCAATATCGACATAAATACAACTTAAGGAGCATAATGGTACAATAATTCTTTTTTGAAGTTCAGACCAACATGTGTTACCCACTCAGCCACCGTCTTGCCCTATATGTAAAGTAAAGGCACACTGGAAATAAAGAGGCCAATAGTAAATTTATTGCAACAATCAGGAACATGTCAGATTACACTTCTGAGGGTTTTCCTGGAAGGATCATAGCGGTGACTGTGTGTGAATCCAGCAATGACAAATACATTGAAGAAAAAAAGAAAAGAAAGCATAGCTGTGTATTTGAAATAATTTTTCTTTCTGAAAATGAACAGCATTCAGTGTTGTCCAAAGCCTGAGGGCCAAATCAGCGTCACCTTTATTTTGTCCGTGATATAGGGTGACATTTATGGTTGACATTCAACAATCACTTTTACACCGTGTGTCCAGCGAAATGTGATAGAGAACCAGCAAATTTGCAATATACTGCAATAAAGTAGCACTGTAGTATATTAGGTGAGTTATCAGACCTCCTAGGTCTCTAAATAAAAGGAAAAAATATAAAATAAAAAAAGGAAATTTTTTTTAAAAATATATAAAAATTTCAAATTAACCCTCTTTCTCTAGAATGAATAAATACGTCATAAAGTAAAAAAATGCCCAAATCAATGCCTTTTGGCCATGGTCGTGATCACGAATGTTATCTATTTAAATGCTGCCAGGAGCATTTGGGCCACGCCAACGGCACCTGCCAGCCATGGCGCAGGTATGGCACCATATTGGGGGGGATCTGCGCTGCCCTATGAGGTCACAGGGAACGACTTACTAGTGTTGGAACTCATGTGCTGCGTCAGGTAAGAGTTGCACGCACACCACACATTAATTTTATTGCCACTCGGTACCTGGACCGCAACAGGATTTTTAAATCCCAAATTTAATAGGATCCACTCATCCCTTGTGGTGAGCTTTCTGCTCCTCATATACACTCACCGGCCACTTTATTAGGTACACCATGCTAGTAACGGGTTGGACCCCCTTTTGCCTTCAGAACTGCCTCAATTCTTCGTGGCATAGATTCAACAAGGTGCTGGAAGCATTCCTCAGAGATTTTGGTCCATATTGACATGATGGCATCAACACAGTTGCCGCAGATGTCGGCTGCACATCCATGATGCGAATCTCCCTTCCCCACATCCCAAAGATGCTCTATTGGATTGGATCTGGTGACTGTGGAGGCCATTTGAGTACAGTGAACTCATTGTCATGTTCAAGAAACCAGTCTGAGATGATTCCAGCTTTATGACATGGCGCATTAGCCATCAGATGTTGGGTACATTGTGGTGATAAAGGGATGGACATGGTCAGCAACAATACTCAGGTAGCCTGTGGCGTTGCAACGATGCTCAATTGGTACCAAGGGGCCCAAAGAGTGCCAAGAAAATATTCCCCACACCATGACACCACCACCACCAGCCTGAACCGTTGATACAAGGCAGGATGGATCCATGCTTTCATGTTGTTGACGCCAAATTCTGACACTACCATCCGAATGTCGTAGCAGGCAACGTTTTTCCAATCTTCTACTGTCCAATTTCGATGAACTTGTGCAAATTGTAGCCTCAGTTTCCTGTTCTTAGCTGAAAGGAGTGGCACCCGGTGTGGTCTTCTGCTGCTGTAGCCCATCTGCCTCAAAGTTCGACGTACTGTGCGTTCAGAGATGCCCTTCTGCCTACCTTGGTTGTAACGAGTGGCAATTTTAGTCACTGTTGCCTTTCTATCAGCTCGAACCAGTCTTCCCATTCTCCTCTGACCTCTGGCATCAACAAGGCATTTCGGCCCACAGAACTGCTGCTCACTGGATGTTTTTTCTTTTTCGGACCATTCTCTGTAAACTCTAGAGATGGTTGTGTGTGAAAATCCCAGTAGATCAGCAGTTTCCGAAATACTCAGACCAGCCCTTCTGGCACCAACAACCATGCCACGTTCAAAGGCACTCAAATCACCTTTTTTCACCATTCTGATGCTCGGTTTGAACAGCAGGAGATTGTCTTGACCATGTCTACATGCCTAAATGCACTGAGTTGCCGCCATGTGATTGGCTGATTAGAAATTAAGTGTTAACGAGCAGTTGGACATGTGTACCTAATAAAGTGGCCGGTGAGTGTATATATTCAACATTAATGTACCATAGTGTAAATCCTCATCAGGTCCATGCAGACATTTTTGTTTCTGGCAAGGTTGGGCCGGGCTAGGCACGCAGCTGGCTAGTTTTGATTTTGACCTTCCATGAGATGCTCTTCTGCTTGTCCTGCTTGCTGCAGTATGTTTACTGTATTTAGCTTTTTCCTTTTTGGGTTTCTCCTAATTACAAGTAATTGTGTTTTGTAAAAAGGGTTGTGATACAGTCATTTCGATATTGCTCCCACTTGAATTCATTTTTGGGGGGATACTTTTAGTTTATTATTCTATTAACCAATTGGGTGTGGCTATCTTTGGTGTGGCTATAGTTTTCACCTTTTTGTTGTGTTCTTCAAATAATTTTCCTCAAAGTGTTCTGTTTTCTTTTTCCATTGCTTATGTTCTGTTTGTCCTCAGTCTTGCTGTCTTCTGCGGTTGGATACTACGGGGTACATTTACTTACCCGGCCTAAGCGATCCCTGAAAGTGCATTTTTTTACATGAATTCATTCGTTATCCTCAGGATAGGTCATCAATATCTGATTGGTGGGCTACCAAACCATTATTAAGATGTGCCAATCGTTCAATTCTTATAACCCCTTGCCTATCGCCTCCTGCATAACATACAATGTCCCATGATGTATGTGGACCAATATTTAAAAATTATTTGGCAGAGAATGTACCAAATGTTATCACAATGTAACTAATGAAGCAAATTTGTCTGTCACCTCCATTCATAGACAGTAGCAGCTGTACAATTTGGTTGGTGTCTTCGAACTGTAAGTAAATATTTGCATACAATACTTAAGGTGACACGTGAATATTATTTTATGCACTCAGGACCAGCTGCCACATGCAATATTCATGATAAAAGCCGAGTAGCAATTTAGAGAAAGTAAATTGCATAACAAAAATGTCAACAGATCCAGAATGCACGGCAGCAACAAATGGGATTCCTTACCTAGTAACGTGTTTTCCAGCATAGTCTATGTATTGATATTCTTATCTGCCCTGATATATGATTTAAGTCATCCATATATTGAGTTGTATTTCATTTCCTCATACTGATTAGCTGAAAAGAGTTGTACATATTAACTAATTAAGGATCAAAAATCGTAAATTGGCTTGGCCGTAAACTCTTCACCATTGAATCACAGAGCGGGTTTATACTCCTGCAATTAGCAATCTAGAAGTGGCTAATAATTTTATTCCTCTATAACTTAATCCCTTTATTGGCGTCAACAATCATATGATTAAACGGTGCTCCAAAGCATGGCGGAGCTGCTTGGTATTAGCCAACCCAGATAATATATTACTGTCACTATGAGGGTTGTATTTTCCGGTAACTAGGACCCTTAGAGTTGTTGAACCACCAGATGTGCAAAATTGTAAAAAAAAGTGCAAAATAACTGTGTATAATTGTCTCTGCTGAATCCCATAAAAGATTATTCTATTATAATTTCAGTTGATCATTTCATAATGGAGTTTCCTTGTTTTTGTGCCATTGCCATTCTAAGGATTAAGGCCTCCCAATTAAGGGCTCTTTCGCATTGGTGTTTTTCATGTCTGTGGTCCAGTGATCTCCACAGATGCCTCACAGAGCCATTGATTTCTATGGCTGTTTTCACATTGGCTTTTATAGTCACTGATTCGTTGTCTGTGGAAAAAATTATGAAACGTCATATTTTCTTTATAGATGTGGATCACGGAAGGCAATAGAAGTCTATGGATCTGCAAGAAATACGGATGAGGCTGAAAAACCAGGTGTGATGTTTTCAAACCAATGTTCACCTTCAGTCTTTTTTGCAGACATGGAGACAAAACTGATGCACCACGGAGACAAGACAGAGAAACACTGAGACAAAACGCAACTGAATCTGAACATCAACGCCAATGTGAAAGACGGAATAATAAGTCTTGGTGTATAAAAAGATATACGAAGAGGGCTCACGGGCTGGAGGCAGGGTCTAATTCAGAAGCAGCAAAATACAGTAGTATTGCAGTATATTGTAGGAGTAATCAAGTATTATAGGGGACCTACAAAATAGTAGAATTTAGGAGAAAAAAAGGAGTAATTGTTCTCCTTACAGAGGCTTTGCCAACCCACCAAGGGATTTTAGGAAAAATGCAAATATGTTTTCCAGGATGAGAACAGGTAAACCACGCATCTTTTGCTACCTTGTAAGGCAGCAACAAGGTGCAAAAGAGGAATGGTTTTCCTTGTCCCATTCTAGAAAACTATTTGCATATTTCAAAGAAAAACTAATCAGCCCTGGTTCCCTAGAACTAAAATAAAAAGAAATAGCCAACATAGCAGTGCCAAATCTATCAAAGTATTTTTTTTAAAAAACTACTTTTCCCTATACCTTGTGACAGAAAATAGGTGCTCCAAATTACCACCTCACAGTTTTGTCACACATAAATTCAGTGCCTCCAGGTCTGTTAAATAGACTTTTATACTAGCAATAAAAAATGATAAAATCTTTACTAACCTTCTCTGGATCCCCCAACATGCATCACAAGTTCAACCAGAAGACCACGCAGTGGAGTGATGTCCCATGTGTTTCTTTGCAGGGTGTAGGGTCTATAATCTTTATTGGCCTTTTGATATAGTTTTAAGCATTCATGGATATCCGTTTCTTTCTCGTCCACCTTCTTTTTGGTTCTCCAAACTGGATGCCTTTTTTAATGTCTAAAATTATAACAAAATTAAGTTTAAGAAATCTGCCCCTATGTGTATGTTACACACTTTACCAAAGTACAGAGAACATCAAAATATACTGTAAATATAAAATCCAAATATCACAATGGTGCAAAGCAACTTGAGAGTCTTTCCCGCAACATCCACTTTAAAACTTCTTTATTTATATAGGACACACAGATTACACAGCGCTACACAGAGATTGCCAAATCGGTCCCTGTCCCCAATACCCCCTAATATCTTTTATAAATTGTACATAGGTCAGCACAGATAATATATATAGCAGACACTGTATATCAGTGTATATAAACTCAGATGAAGCTTTCAGGAAACAGAAAATGTCATCCTTGCTAATCTCCAGTGGTAGAATGGATGCTGGTAAAGTTACTCTGCCCATGTGAATCTATATGAGTAATATAAGTATATACAAGGCCTTGCTAAAGCATTCAACCCCTTAAAAGGTCAAGAGATTTATCCAGATTATAAATGGCACTGACAGAACCCACTAAGGCACTGCCGTGTAAAACTAAGAGTTATGTTTTATTTTTCCAGACATGAAATTCCTAATATTTAGGTATGAAAAATGGAAAAGCTCGAGTGGTTAATTATTTTGTCTACTTTACGCTACTTTAGGCTTGATCTATGTGTTTACATTTGAGAATGTGTCTTGATGTTTGGAATGGTGGTTTTTGGAATGGTGATGGGCATTTTATTTTGCTTGGTTTAGCACAAGTGACTTTATCTTTAAGAAAAAACACCTGATAAAAATCTTCTTCAGCAGAACCCAGGGCTCTCTGCTATGGACATTTCAATAGATGGGACATCTGATGTGGACATTTCATTAAAGGGGGACTCTGCTGAGGACATTTCTGTAAAGGGGGACTCTGCTATGAAAATCTCTGTAAAGGGGCATCTGCTGTGGACATTTCATTAAAAGAGACTGCTGTGGACAGTTCTTTAAAGAGGGGCTCTCCTAAGTACATAACATTAAAGGGGGGCTCTCCTAAGTACATAACATTAAAGGGGGGCTCTCCTAAGTACATAACATAAAGGGGGGCTCTCCTAAATACATAACATTAAAGGGAGGCTCTGCTGTGGACATTTCTTTAAAGGGGGCTGTGCTGTGGACATTTTATTAAAGGGAGCCTCTGTTGTGGACATTTCTGTAGAGGGGGCTCTGCTGTGGACATTTAATTAATGAAATGCGGCTGCTGCTGGAGTAGTGGCTGCATTTCCTATCCTATGGCTTAGACACAAGTATTTACAGTGTAGCAGTCCACATCTACTGCAGTATCTGGGAGATTTGGCCTGGACGGTAGTTGTGGTGGATGGTTTCATGCAGTTAGGCAATGTAATCGGTTTTCCTAAATAGATGGGTTATAAGAGCATGTTTAAAGTTCATCATTAATGAATTACTTTTAGGAACAGTGCAAGATTAAGGATATAGAGTATATAGAGTAGTACTTAAGTCCTAACATCCGGGCACATGTTGGGTTGGACGCTGGAGGACCCTAGTTGTGTGAACAGCCCAGGGCCCATGGGACACTTAATCCGACACTGGACAACATAAATATATAATGTAGAAAATAAGGTCTGAAAAATCTGAAAAAAAAATAGCAATAACCATAAGTCTGTAAAAAAGTATGAGAAAAACTGCCAATACACAAAAAAACATGATGTTACTTGCACCCCTGTAACAACCCAGGATAGAAAACTGTAATAGTATTTTTCCCATACAACAAAAAATTTAGAAACATTACCTGAATTAACATTTTGAAATCATCCATTACACAAAAATTATATTAAAAATACCAAAAAGCTTTATGAACTCCAAGGTAGTACACAATGAAGACAAAAAATAAGCCCCATACAGCTGCAAAAGGTTTTTTCTGCCGCCATAAGATCGAAATCATTTGAAATAAAAATCGCTATAAATGTGGCATTGTTGTCTTCGCACTGACCCTGAGAAAAAATATATTTTAAAAACCAGCATCAGATTTGCAGTGGTTTTCAAATATATTATTTCATCTAGAAAAAGAACATATCCAGCTATAGTGACAGAAAAATAAAAACTTGTTATTATAGCTTGTAGAAGGCAATGAAAAAAGCTGACAAATAGCCTGGCCATTAAGGTTGTAAAGAGTTATCTATGTCCATTTAAGAATAAAGAAGTTATGGCTCTTAGAAGGTGAAAACACAAAAAGAACAAAATACTGGGTCCTTGAGGCCCAATTAGGTCTGGTGATTCAGGGGTTAATGAGCCTGTGTGTTTTCAGCAGCAGTTTTCTCTGTATTATTAACCTGTACATCAAGTTGTGACTGGATTTAGCAGATGAGGGAGGTGAGTAATATAAATCCTTAGGTGTGTTCTGGCAATGTCATGTTCAGGATTATTAGGTGGAATATATTTTTCTGCTACATTTTGATGCCCTCTAGTGGTAAATTTAACAATGTACATGAGAAAGTAAAAACTGCAGTAGCCTACACGTGTATATAGGTAGCCCGTCTGCTGTATACATTAGATCCTTAGATATCAGACAGGTGCATTCCAAAAAACTGCATCTGAGGTGCTACATAAGGAGTGTAAAAGAGGGGCCTGTACAGCACTCCTAAAACTGCATCTCAACTGCATCGTTATATGTTTTGTGAGGATTTAGGTGCAGTTCCTTAATTTAACAGGTGAAAGACATGAAGTTAATATGCTTTAATCCCTACATACAAGATAACAGTAGAGTATGACATGGTGAGGGCTGATTTAGAGCACCACAAAGTACTTTACCTTACATACAAGATAGAGTCCATCAGTTTGTTCTTAAATTGAATCTGTATGTAAGTCGAAACTGTATATTTTATAATTGTACCTCCAGACAATTTTTTTTTTTTTGCCCCAGTGACAATTGGATTTTCAAAATGTTAGCTGCAATGGGACCAGGGATTATCAATAAAGCTTCATTACAGACACTTTACAGCTGATTATTACAGTCTGGGACTAAAGTAAAGCATCCAGAGAGCTTCACCAGAGGTCACAGTGGGCAGAGGGGACTGTCTTTAACTAGGTGTGGTCTGTAAGTCGGGTGTCCTTAAGTAGGGGAAGCATACAAGATAGGAGTTACATACAAAATAGCTTCCGTGGGTTTCTACTTACCGTATATTCCGGCGTATAAGACGACTTTTGAAGACAGAAAAATCTTCTGTCTTCTCTGGGGTCGTCTTATACGCCGGGCTGCATGGAGAGGGCTCACGGGCTCACCGGTGTTTTGTATGCGTTGGAAAAGGGGTAGTCTTATACGGCGAATATATCTTAAACTCTATATTTTAAACAGGAAAGTAGGGGGGTTGTCTTATACACCAGGTCATCTTATACGCCGGAATATAGGGTAAGTTGAATTTGTATGTAAGTTGGAACTGTATATTTTATAACTGTAGCTTCAGACAATGTTTTTTTTGTCCCAGTAACAATTGGATTTTTTTTTTCATCCTTTCGTGGAAGAGTTAATAAAATTCAATCAACAAATTATAGACACCACAAATGGACACCAAAAAGTACAACTCTGGAAAAAAAATGAGTAATCAACCAACAACAAACGTGGAAAAAAAATTAAGACATTTAGAACTTGACGGGAAAAAAAGGAAAAAGTGGTTGGATCCCGGAGACCAAAAGTGGCTGAGTTCTGTAAGTAACCGCAGTAAGTGAAAACACCCTCCCTATTGTCTTTTTTAACCTCTTAGGTAATATTCACATGCTACACAGATATCCATCTGAAAGCCATTAAAGCCAGGTGCTTTACCTTTGCCCTAACCAGGTCTGCTGTGTAATGGCCAATGCAACCATAGAATCTCAATTCTCTGTATTAAGACAACTACAGTGTCCCTATAATGTTGAGAAAATATACAAAGTTTTCCAGGATGGAATAAGGAAAACCACTCCTCTTTTTAGCTACCTTGTAAGGCAGCTCCCTTGACATCAAGCATGACCTTCAGGAAGCCTTATGACATGATGCCGGATCAAAACCAAACCAGTATATCTATTCCAGAAGGAACGGACTCCCAACTGTAGACAGCTTTGTTTTGATCTGAATAGGTCTCCTTAGTACAGCATAGGGAACTGGTTTGGCTGGGTGAGAGGCTTGTAACTAGGGTTGGGAAGTAAGAGTTCTCCTTACTGAGCCTGCCAATTAAGGCCACCATGTAGGCGTGAATAGTATTATAGCCATGGATGCTTCACTAGAGGGATTCTGGGAAAATATGCAAAGTTTTCCAGCATGGGATAAGAAAACCACACCTCTTTTAGCTACCTTATAAGGCAGCTCCCTTGACATCAAGCATGCCCTACAAGAGGCCTTATGATTTGATGCGGCATCAAAGCCAAACCAGTATATCTTACTAGTGATAAAACAGACTTAATACCCCTCATAAGATTGATATACAAAGAGCACACAGTAAAGATTAAAAAATAAACCAGATATGAAGTCATGAAGTTAGTACATAAGAATAAAAAATACATCTGAAGATCCACAGAACAGAAAATAAGGATTAAACAAATTTGATCTAGGGCAGATGCACACTTTTTGAATGGCCGATACATGGCTGGTCCCTTTTGCGACACGATACAATACATTATTGATCTCATGTTTTGTACATGGTGTCCGGAGTAATTTGCACCTGAAATGCCCTTTGACATTTTAACATTTTTAGGCTGTTTTCTGACTCTTCTGAAAAGGGGTGTGTCCTCCGTAAAAGAAGGCATGGCCCTGCCAGAAAACAGACGTAACAACAGAAAATTCAATATTGTGTAGCAGCAAACAAGACCGACTAATAGGAGGTGCAAAGTAGGACTCACCAGTCTTATCCGGCACCAGATAATTCATCCAGTATCAGACACAATGAATAATCTGATGCAGCAGAGAACTGCCTAGTTCTGGTCTAAAGATCTACACATTAATACATCCCCCCCTCGGTCATCTGACTGGATCTTCTCTACAGTCTTAGTGCTCTGATAGCATTCAGTGTTCTTGCTCTGATCTGCCAGGTGCCTGTGCTCCACTTGCCAGTGCACCGAGCCTTCTGATGCTAGGGCCCTGCTGGCTGGATCGGCAGGAGGTCCAGTCAGCATCTTAGGAACATACCTTGTTTGGTTGCAGGTGGTTTACTGTATCTGTACTCAAAGCTTTAGCTGAGGTTAGGTGCACTGTGAAAAATTTTGGACAAAAATAACATTAGGTATAACTTATTAATGCAGAAATGGGTCAAATGCAGTTTTTATGACAGTAAGGCATTTTCCTTCATTAGGGATTGTTATTGGAACACATAAGAAAAGACATCATCCGGCCGTACCTTAACAGGAAAAAACAGTTGCAGAATAGCGTCCTATTCCTGCCTGCTCGATTACAGGAAACTTGGGCTCAGTCCAAGGCATATTTGTTAACATTGTAAAAAAAAAACCTTTCCAGAGACGTTAGCTGTCAATGGAGCCTAAGGTGCAGCACAATTTTTATTACTTTCAGATAAAAACTACAATATTTAGGTGAAAACCACCTAGAGTTCATTCATGTTTAAGATAAATGGATGACCTTATAATGTACAGATCACTATACTGTTCATGCCCAGTATTAGGGAGCATTAGATGAATAAGTAGATGGTATACATGAAAGAACCATACAGATTGCACACAACAGGGCCATATGGTAAGTAACATCACATTGTAAAGAACCAGAGGGCAATACTAAATTGTTATAGTTAATGCAATATAGTGTATGTATGTGTAATGTAACAGCCATGAGAAATGTAATGTTAACCCCCTAGAACCTGTTTATTATTACTAAAAGCTGACTGAGATCTGGATGGATGGGTAACACATACTTAGGGTACACTCACATGTGGTATGCCCGCTGTGTGGGCATACCACCGTGTGCTGGAGGTGAGGAGGAGGTGACCCCTCCTCCCTCCATAGAAAACAGCGGCGACGGCCACACACGCACAAAAAGATAGAGCATGCTCTATCTTTTTGTGGTGTACTCAGCGGATCAGTGCCACACATGTGTAGAACCGTACCGCCGCCGGGCCGCCATTGCTGTCTATTGGGACGGCCCAGACGGCCGTGTGAATGAGCCCTTATTGGTTCAGTCCAGAAAGTGCGGAGAGTTTTTTCCGTCAATAAAACCAACTGTAAGATATATTGGTAGTGCAGTCTTATGTTGAGTTTGGAGGTTCCGTGAGCAGGAAGTAAAGCTGTAAAAGGAGAATTTCAGGAAGAGTAGCAAGGCTACTCTGTGAGGGCACTGCCTGAGAAGACCCCATGTATTTTTCTTTGAGCAGTTATTGGGCTCAGCCCTGCTTTAGCTACAAAAAAGAGTGTTACTTGTCTGAATAGATCCACACCCCACAGCTGTAGGTTCATTTTGGATGCCACAATAAGAATTAGGCCAAATTAACACAACCACATTGTTGTACGTCCCCCATAGATGGCAATTTCCGCACGGAGCATGCGGACGTACATATGTCCCCATAGACTGCAATGGCCGCACGGAGCGATACAGTGCCGCACACATGTGGCACCATACCGACATGTCCTATCTTTCCTTGTGTGCACAGCCCGCAACTCCTCCTCTCCATCGCGCCGGTATGCCCGCCCGGTTATGTGTAAATACGGCCTTAGAGCAGAAGAGGACTCACTTAAAGCAGCTGTTGAAGAGAAGGACAAGCTTAACAAAGCCATCACCACCATCATCTCCCTCCAGGTCTCAGCCATTTGCCAGCTTATAACTAAGTATTGTGCCACCATTTTATAGAAGAAGTTCTACAGTAATGTAAGTCATCTGGTTTACCATGCTGCCTCCTGCCTCCATCTATCTTTCTTTTTCTATGTCCCTGCTGCAAT
Source organism: Engystomops pustulosus (assembly GCA_019512145.1). NCBI lineage: Eukaryota > Metazoa > Chordata > Amphibia > Anura > Leptodactylidae > Engystomops > Engystomops pustulosus. The sequence goes on along the minus strand of CM033643.1, from coordinate 59,423,356 downwards.
ATACTGCACCAGCACATCAAGGGCCCTCTCAAATACCATCAGGCCAAGAACACTATACAGAAAGAGCGTCCCAAGGGAAACTAGTTCCACCACCATCACCAACATCAGACACCAGTGCGTCCCCCTCATAAGTTATAGAGGAGACTCCATAATACACTGGGATATAGAAACAACATCACAGCTGGGCACAGTGGAGGATTCACAAGCCACGAGCCTCCCTGTCATAAGTATAACCACCATCATCATCTCCCCATTCCTTCATCATACCATCTTCCCTAACTGGACTGCTTGAGGCATTGCTACTGCAATATAGAATAAAAAAGTTTACAAAGTGCATATTTTTAGATTAGGCACAACATTAGGGAGCATTGGAGATGTTTGAGTACTGGTTTAGAAGTGGAATGGGTTTTAGGTTTATGTAGGTTTATTATGTAGTGTTCATATGTTTAGCCACAGCCCAATATTTTAGGCCCCAACATCTCTTTATGGAGCACACCTCCAAACTCTAGGCATATTTGGACCTACTACTGCTATAATACTTCAGTAACATATAAATGTAACATCTGTATCTAGTTACTTCACTTCTTTGTGGGGGATGTGGTGTTTGGTTAAACAGCTCTGAGAAGGGAGGATTAACTCCTTTTTTTAATGTTTGAATATAGTGCTCATATCAGACTGCAGCTAGGGAGAGAGCAGGGTTAACACTCGCATCTGTGTAAAAAACATGAGAAGAGAGAGACCTACAGGATCGAAGACTAATTTGCCATAGCCATTGTAACTAAGGGGCAATTTGCAGTCTGTTTCTTTACAAACTAAGGCTACACTGCCAGTAAATGCAGCCTACGGTGAATTTCTTAATACAGTATATTAGAAAAATGTCCACAACACCCCCCCCCCCCCCCACACACACACACACAGACGCTTTATCAAAAATAATGTGAAATAATTCTTACAGTTTAAACCACACATTTTTGTTATTATTGCTACACTTTATTCCTAAAAGCAAGTAATTACGGCCAAAAACATGTTTTAAAAGTATGCAAATTCATCTCAGGTGCTCCTGTGTACATCACACAGGGCGCTCTGCTATTTTCCAAATATACAAATGAGCCTCAGGGGCTCCAGTGAACGACACAGAAGCTCCTTATGGGTCCGTTTGCTGTCACACACTCTCTGGCAGGGGAAGGGAGGGACCATAAGCACCAGAGGAAGGGGTTAATAATTATCAGCTCATGGAGCCAGGGGGGGTTTCTGTGACGTACACAGGAGCACCTAAGGCTGAAGTGCACATTTTTAACGGTCCTTTTTCATGAAAAATATGCCATTAACAGCTAAATGAAGAACAGAACCTGTCCCAGAGGGCACACACCAGTGTGTAAGTATGCTTGGGTTAAAAACCACTAAAGCAATGTGATGGATCATGGGGTATCCTGAGGTGTAAAGCATATCGGCAAGCATCTTCTTATACCATAACTGGTCAATACAAATTTTTTTTTAAAAAAAATGGGCAAACATTTTATCCCATTGATTTACACGAGTTGCAAAAGAAAGGAACTAGACCCTATCATTACTGCAGATCCAGGATGTTACAATTAACCTGTCACCTATAAGCTACAAGGTGTACATTATCCATATTACACCCACACAGCATGAAATAGAAGCAGCTAATCTGCCTATTACTGAAATGGTACATTACTCTCTGATGTCATCAAATAAAAGGTATTTATTATTCATGAGCCATAGCCACGTAGGAAGATAATCACAAACTTCCTGCTGCTGGTATGGAAATCTGCATGTGGCATGTAATGTATTGTTATACATACCAAACATATTATCTATACCAAAACTACTATATATACCAAAACTATTCATTCTACATACACCATGCAGCTTTTATATGATGTAATCTGGTAGTTTTTATTTCGTATTTAGACCAAATTTCATTTCCCATTTTAGACTATCAACTCTTTTCAGTCTGGGCTCATTTAAAAAAGAGTTTTTCAACTTATCTGAAAGTTTGGGCCACTGAAGAGAATAAAAAATGAAACAAATAAAGCTTATCGCTTCTCCCAGGTGCTGCTTTTAACACTACCCTCTGAACCAAGATCTAATAAGATATTGATATAATGTATAAAACTTGGTGAAGCCCCTGCGAAACAAGGATCGGGGTGTTTCTCTCCCAACTCCGGTCTGTGTTCCGCTTACTCCAAAACTTTGCTATTACATTTACTGTGTTATTTATCCCAAATTTAGGTGTGGACTGACTCTGTATTTCATGGTGTATTATATATCTTAGTTTTTAGAAATTTTTTGTAATGGGGTGACATTTCGATTGGTGGTTTCCATTGTACTTTGCTTTACATGATTTATTACATTCTAAATGAAAAACATAGATATGCCAGGTCACTTGAATAGTGATCAAAAGGTCAAAATGGTATCAATAAAAACATCAACAGTTTGCATAAAACATGAAACCTTACCCATCTTTGTACTCTGAACTATGAAAAGGTTATGGCTGTCAGAATAAGTTTGACATAAGATTTAAAGGTGTTGTCTGGGAATCTAAAAAAAAAAATAATTACATTTCGCTGGAGGTATAAACCTCTTATACTTACCTCCTTGTGTCCTCCAGTTCTGCTGCTGTGCAGTATGCCAATGCTAGCCTTTGTTTGTATACATAGGCCAACAGCTGCAGGCCTGCTACAGCAAGAGTAGAAGGGAGTAGAAGGACCATTGCTGTGGTAAGGACTGCATCATCGGCCTCTGTATACAAACAGAGACCCAGCAGTGAGAGGTGATGCTATAGTTGAACAGGAGCGCCAGAAGAGGTGAGTGTAAGAAGTTTATTATTTATACAGCAACACCTCCATAGACATAAATTATAAATTGTATTTATTATTGAATTTTTTTTCGCCTGTATCTCCACATTTTATGCCAGTGCATTGCAGTTAATACTAAATTATCCCACCAGGAAGTACAGTTCATCCTGCAAATAAAAAGCCCTCAAATGGATCTATAAAAAAATAATGGCTTATGGAAGGAAGGGAATGAAAAACAGAAATGCAAAAAGAATGGAATAACTTTGTACTAAAAGGAATTCTAACTACAATAAATCATTAATTAAAATCATTATCTTTTGTTGTATTTGGATCAATGTAGTGCTGTAGGGGAGATAAATACTCTATGCCAGGGTGTGCAACTAATGAAAGGTTATGCCAGCAAAGTAACCGAACTACAAAACCACTGAGCTTTTAATTCTTCAGAATTTAGAAATGAGTTTCATTCATTCCCCAGAATAAATTGGTTTCAGGATGTCATTTAGTGACTCAGATTAGTTAAATGAATGGGTACCACATGACTAATCAGGCAACAGCCCAGACTTTATTTAGGTGACATATTATCCTACTTCTATGTAAAGTTATTATTATATGAAAGTCTAAATGAAGGGCAGAACTAATAAGGCGATTGTTGTAATAGGCATAAAGCAATTTATAACACAGTGAAGAACCTTTATAGATGGAGCCTTCCCAGTCACCTTGTAATATTATAGTGTTAACAAGCTGCAAGAAGAATTACTAGCACTAATATTGACTCGCATTGATTCACAGAAATATTTTCACTTCTTGTAAGTTCTTACTGTTTTCCTTTTCAGCCTATAGGAAGCCACTTCTGACTACTGTATTTCCAGCACATAAGACGCCCCCCCAGCATTTCCAGTTTGGAATATACTTGCCATATAAGACTATCCCTAACACACAGATGGTAAAAATCAAATCTGATTTCCATATGGCAATTTTAATGAATTAAAACCTTCTATACAAAACATAAATCTTCATTTTGCTATCCTCTGGTGCTAAGAACTTTTTCATATTTCAGTGTATGGAACTGAATGACATGTAATTTTTTTTGCCAGAAGAGGTGATGTTTTCATTGTTACCATTTTGAGGACTACATGGCCTTTTGATCACTTTTTATTACATTTTTATGTGATTCAAAATGACAACAAAGTGCCGCTTCGGACAAGAGGGGAATAACTGTTATTGCTTTTTGATAGATCGGACATTTTGGGCAATACCTAACATGTTTATGTGTGCCCCCCACATCAGCAGCCACAGAGTCCCCCACATCAGCTGCCAGAGTGCCCCCCACATCGCCCCACATCAGCCGCTAGCGTACCTCCCACACCAGAGGCAAGAGTGCCCCTAAAATCAGCTCCCAGAGTTCCCCCCACATCAGCGGCCAGAGTACCTTCCACATCAGCAGCCAGAGAACCTCCAACATCAACGGCCAGAGTTCCCCCCACACCAGCCACCAGAGTGCCCCCCACATCAGCCCCCACATTGCCCCCACATTAGCACCCAGAGTTCCATCCATATCAGTCACCAAAGTGCCCTCATATCAGCCCCCACATCCAGAGCAGTTAATAAAATAACTTTAAACACCTTACCCTGCTCTCCCAAAGCAGCGTACGTCGTCTTTTTTCACTTCTATGAACGACGGCTGTATGCTTCGGCTCTGAAGCAGGCAGATGTAATGATGTGGCCGGGGTTTACAGTCGTCATTCACAGCAGTAAAGAAGACGATGACTGCTGCTTTGGGGTAGCGGGGTAAGAGTTTTTTAGTTTTGGCAACGATGAAAGAGTTAAAGGACACCTGTCATCAGGTCTGTGTCACTTGTCCTGTCACTACTACCTGTTGGAGCAGCTCACAAGGATCCCATCCCAACCTTTATCTAGTTATTTCATACATTAATCATTATAAAATCATCATTTCTTTATTATGTAAATAAAGGTCACATGCTCAGAGGCAGTGATGTCACCCCTGTTAGCCCTCCCCTCTCCTCCCCCTGCTCATGTCTGTCTGTAATGTATAGTAAAGTATTGCTGGTATCTGTGCTGCATCTTCTAACATGCTGCATCCTCCTAATATACAGGTGAGAGACACAGACATCAGCTACACATGAATCTGACATGTTCTGCTGTAACATGGAGCTGCTTTATCTCTCCTAAACACACACACACATGCACACACAGGCTGCAGGGGGCGTGGCCACCAGCACCAGGAAGCACATCATTATACAGGCTGTCAGTCATGCACTAGGGGTGTGGCTGTGCCTCCCACTCATGAATAGAGTGGACAGCTTGAATATGCTAATGCTTCATTGGACATTTCACAGGTCATTTGCATACAGCTTTAGGACCTCATTGCTTAGGTTTACAGGCATGTAGAGGGACAATGAAGGGATAGAGGCAATGCTTTCTAACGGCAGTTTATGAAAATATATTTAGTTTAGGGGGGTTATTTTGCATGACGGGTTCTCTTTAACACCTGCAGGTGTTAAGGGTGGGTCTTTGCTGCAGGGGGCACCTTTTTGAATCTTGCTAGAAATGTTTGGGAGGGAGAGGGGACAGAAGAACGGCAGGAGAAGAAATCTCTCATCTCTAGTCCCTGCCATCTATTTCCCTAGTGTGGTCAGCAGCTACAGGGCTGCATGACATTAGATCTGTGATCTGATACCCCCAGGGATTAGAACACTGCCTTACACTGAGCAAGTACAAGTGTGTGAGTATAAATGTATGTGTATGTATATGCTGTGTGTGTATATACTTTATATATGTGTGTATATGTTGTATATATGTGTGTGAATGTGTATACATGGTGTGCGTGTGTGTATCTCCTGTGAGTGTGTATATGTAGTATGTGTGTATTATGTGTATATACTGTATGTGTATATATGGTATGTTTGTATGTTTAATTATAGGATGTATATATATGTGTGTGTATATGATGTGTATATACTGCACAAGTGTGTATATTATGTTTATACAGTCATGGCCATAAGTTTTTATAATGATACAAATGTTAATTTTTACAAAGTCTACTCCATTAGGCTTTATAATGGCAATTTGCATTTACTCCAGAATGTTATAAAGAGTGATCAGTGTAACAGCAATTAATTGCAAAGTTAATATTTGCCTAGAAAATGAACTTTTTCCCCCAACACACATTTCAACTTCATTGCAGGCCTGCCTTAAAAGGACCAGCTACAATCGTTTCAGTAATTTCTCCAGTAACATGGGTGTGGATGAGGACAGGGCTGGAGATCAATCTGTCATGATTAAGTAAGAATCACACCACTGCACACTTTAAAAGGAGGCTGGTGCTTGGCATCATTGTTTATCTTCTGTTAACCATGGTTATCTCTAAAGAAACACATGCAGTCTTCATTGCACTGCACAAAACTGGCTTAACATGGAAGAGTATCGCAGCTAGAAAGATTGCACTTCAGTCAACAATCTATCGCAGCATCAAGGAATTCAAGGAGAGAGGTTCCTTTGTTGCCAAAAAGGCTCCAGGGCACCAAAGAAGAACCAGCAAGCACCAGGACCGTCTCTTAAAAGTGTTTCAGCTTCAGGATCGGACTACCAGCAGTGCAGAACTTGCTCAGGAATGGCAGCAGGCAGGTGTGAGTGCATCTGTACGCACTGTGAGGCGGAGACTCTTGGAGCAAGGCCTGGTGTCAAGGAGGGCAGGAAAGGAGCCACTTCTCTCCAGAAAAAACATCAGGGATAGACTGATATTCTGCAAAAGGTACAGAGAAAGGAGTGCTGAGGACTGGGGTAAAGTCATTTTCTCTGATGAAGCCCCTTTCCGATTGTCTTGAACATCTGGAAAACAGCCTGTTCGGAGAAGACAAGGTGAGCGATACCACCAGTCTTGTCTCATGCCAACTGTAAAGCATCCTGCAACCATTCATGTGTGGGGTTGCTTCTCAGCCAAGGGAATCGGCTCTCTCACAGTCTTGCCTAAAAACACATCCATGAATAAATAATGGGACCAGAATGTCCTCCAAGAGAAACTTCTCCCAACCGTCCAAGAGCAGTTTGGTGATCAACAATGCCGTTTCCAGCATGATGGAGCACCTTGCCATAAAGCAAAGGTGATAACTAAATAGCTGAATAAAACATAGAGATTTTGGGTCCATGACGGGTGGGCAAACAAAAACCAACAAATTGTGACAAAATGCAATCATTGATTGTGCAAGAATGGACGGCTATCAGTCAGGATGTGGTCCAGAAGTTGATTGAGAGCTGCCAGGAAGAATTGCAGAGGTCCTGAAGAAGAAGAGTCAACACTGCAAATATTGACTTGCTGCATTAACTCATTCTAACTGTCAATAAAAGCTTTTGATACTTGCACTTGTACTTCTGTATGTGATAAAAACATCTGATAAACACACATAAGAACCAGAGGGCAACAGATCATGTGAAAATACTTATGGCCATGACTGTATACTTTATGTATGAGTGTTTAAAAGAATGTATGACTGCATATGAGTATATAAATGTATGCGATTGTATAAACATGTGTGTGTTCAAAAATGTACATTATATATTTTTAAGGGGGGGGGGGCTCATGCAGCAGTATGTAATGGGGCCCAGCCTCTCCTAGTTACTCCCCTGCCTGATATATTACTTCTGCATGGGGTGGAGAGGGTGGCGTTCTATAGCTCACCGCAGGCAGTAGAGACTTTAGATCCATCCCTGGTGCTACCTGTCTTTCCTCTCTAGGCACCAGCTGGGTATTCATTCAATAAGCACCTTTAACCATTTTATATGCAATAGTAAAGTACACCACATGTTTGCATTGAAAATGTATCTGGTGTCTATGAACATGGCCTTTATTTTCCCTTTTCCCCACATTCCAGTTCATAGGCACAAACATAAATGTTGCTCTAATTAAAAAAAAATGGTATAAAAACATTAAAAGTACATTTTTTCTATGTTTTTTATTTATGTAAAAAAAATAAATTGAAAGTACAAAACACATTCACCTAAAATGATAGTGAGCAGAAGATCACAAAGTGTTTGATTATATTGCACAACATGAGATAACTATACAGTCCTTCAAGAGATGCATGTAGGGTTTTATGCATTTAGAATGATAGAAACATTAATAATTCTAATGCTATTTCATTAGTCAGAATGAAAAGAACTGTTGTACATGAGTAAAGATTGCTAATGGCTGCATTCATTATTATCTTGATTTATATAGTTTCTCCTTCAGTGGTTTTCCCCTATTGGTAGGCCGTCTAATGGCATATTTTTATATAACATATTATTACATGTGATTATCGTATTTGCGTCTATTTATGAGATGAGAAAATCGAAGGGTTGCCTGCTACTTGATTATAGACATAAAATCTTAGAAACCTGTACAAAATTCTACATTATCTACAGTCACATTGTATCTTCATATGTTGTTCAGGCTTAATATAAGCAGTATTCACATTTCCATTGAAATATTTTTTATAAGATAATCTTCCATTGCATAGACAGGGCACAACTATCCTTATGACACCACATCATAAAGATATCTCCTACAGCCATTCTTCAAGAGGAGAATCGCTTGTTTGACAACATCCAGTGGAACCTGCAACACTTTGTTGGATTTGAAGAATTTTTAGAAAGCATGTAAAAGCAATATGCTGATACGTGGGTGAGTACTTGAGTGGAAAAAGCCAAGTCTAAGCTTGGTGGTCACCGGTACTCCCCTTATTTGAGTTCTCATGTCATATACTGTTTGTTTCAACAGTAAACACATAGTCAAAAACTATTGTCCATTCTTGCATAGCCTCTTATTCACATTTTTTCACACAAAAAGGTGGACCTATTAACTTTACAACTAGATAGAAACCCAAATCACAGTCCCAGAACACAGGCCATTAATAAACATGGCTAGAATAGAACAGGCCATAGCATGCCACGTGTTCATCAAACAGTTATGTTCTGAATAATTGGAAACCTTGGTGGGTCATCTCTTCGTTGTCTTAAAAATCAACAGCTGTTGATATGAAACTGATTTGTTGGCTACATTTGCTATGTCTGCTGTGTCTTCTTAGATGTTAAAAAGTATGGAAACTTTGTAGTGTTATCAGTAGAGCTGAAATGTTTTGGATTTATTCCAAGACATTCACGATCAGAAAAATCCCCATTCAAAGAGAATTAAGCATGCGGTAGGTAGGTAGGTGGTACTTGATGCAGCTTTTATTGAAAATCTACCATCAAAATCAAGCCTGCTAAACCAGGGTCACTTACTCATAGATCCAGGCACCGTGACTGTGGTCATCTTCTTATATATGTTGTCCATGGCCTCCGTCCTTCTAAATCAACTTTTCTAATTATGCTTGAATGGCTCTGGTGGTGTAGCTTCAAAGGCTATTACAATGAGCTGAGTAGGTCTCCCCCTCCCACTGCACTTCCTGCTGTGGCTAGATTACACAGGCAGAGGGTGTCAGGAGAGAGCATTGGCTTGATCTGCAACATGTAACAGCCTGTGAATCTGCAGCACTGATTGAAAGGAAGGAGGCCATGGATAACAAATTTAGTAAGATTATCACAGTTACGTTGCCTGGATCTATGAGTAAGTGCCCTTGGTTTATCATGATGGATTTTGATGGTAGATTTTCTTTAAGCTTAAAGGAACACTAAATGTGTAAGTAAATGAAATGAAATAACAGGAATCTTTGATTATTTTATCCCTTCCGGTCATATATTAAGATTAGACCAATGTTTTGTATCCTAATTCTCCTGTGTGCTTCCATGGAGATTACCCATTTCTCTGTTCCTTCTCCTCACAATCCGGTATCTGGCTTTAAGGTGACTGGCTGCAGCAGGAGCCTTTCCCTACTGCTCTGTTAGCAATAGGAGACAAGGATACAATCTGCGCCCCAGAAACTGATCAGTCAGTATAGGAAAGATTAGGAGGAAATCTACATCTGAGTTCTCTGTAGAACTTCTACATTTTCTTAGGGGACATGCAGAAGCTCCTACAGACTAACAAACAGTGTGAGCAAGTGCATCTCCAGTTTACCTTGAACAGTCATTTCTACATTAAATGTTCCTTTAAGGCAGTGGTATGGGACGGCACAGTCCTCGGACAGGACTCCATGTCATAGGTATTGCACAAGTTCCTTCCATTGCCTCTACGTATGTCTGCAATGTCAAAATTGCCTTGAGATACATGACACTCAAGACATTAAACTGGATAGCTTTAAACTTGATGCTTAATTCTCTCAATACTTTTGCAAAGTTATTAAATTTCTTCATCCTTTTTTTCAGAAAACTAGGAATGCTCCAAAAAATGTTGCTTTTTCATCCATATCAAGCATATTTCTGTGACTTACGGTGACAAATAACCGATCATTTTCATTTAGTTTAAAAACTCCGCCTTGATAAATGGAATGAAGTCCATATTCTGCACTTTTCGACCAACAAGTCGTCTTCACGTTTTTCATGAGTTCTAAGGGATCTCGGTAGCTTGTAATTTTATAAATGTGTTGTACTAGTTGTTTTACTTTCCCTTCGTCATCCGTATTACGGAAATATGTCTGGGCGTATATATAATAAAAGCCACTTTTTGCAATGACCAGTTCTCCATTCTGCACTTTGATGCTGTTCATATCTGACAGGGTATTATTAGACCATCCTGTAATTTTTTGGCCCTTGTAACTCCTATGTGGAAAAACTGTTGAGGAAAGAGTGACATATGCATTAATGATGAAAACTTGGATACATAAGAAATAAAAGGAAATATTGTTTACAGGCATGCAAATATTGGGGGCACATTTACTTAGGTATTTGCGCCATTTTTCCGATGGACTTTGCACGTTCTTTTAGGTGTAAACTGCTTGCACAGGTATTTAAGAAGTGTCTGCATCACAAATGTGTCGCACGTGACTGTTTTGTGGCACAGCTGCACTAGCCATCATATGACACAAATTAGGGGGCGTTCCGGTGCTAAGTCGGACCGTGCGCCTGATTTAACATGCAAAGTCTGTTGCACGCCCTATGTTAAAGGTGCATCACAAAAAAGTTGGTGAACTCTGTTGGGCCAGTGCAGGGAAGCGACAGATTCATGATTTCTGGTGCACGTTCTTCATGAATCTGTATCATTATACACGGGCAGAGCACTTTTAGTGTGGTTTTCCACATTCTTAATGTAAGTGCCCCATTGTGTATTCTATGAATAAAGGATTTTCTAGGATATCAGATTGGAGATGCCAATCAACCCCACCAATCAGCCAGTCACTGTCTATGTGGCAATCATCAAATATTTTAGAGGCAATGGATAGGAAATGGAGTACAGTGAGGATCTGTGCTGTAACTCAGACAAGAGGGTTTAGAGAAAGGTTGGCAGCAATTAACAGCTTACCATTAGAACCCCATGTTATTTCCTTTCAAGTACTGTAATATATGTACAAATATAAATTTAAAAAAAGGGGCATGTGGGTGGTGGACAGGGGAGAAAGTAGCAATTTTCTAGCTGTGCACCAAGAATTTTGACTTTTTCATGCCACAAAGCTGCCATATAATGCATGATAAATGCCCCCACAGACCATGATACCCCTATATGTAGATGGGGTTTATCTTGCTCCAAATATTTGCATACAGTACATTTTGAATTCAATGAGTTGCTAAGTGAAGCAATTTAGTTAGATTAATTTCAAATATAGGTCATCTCAACCTGCAATACCTGCTTATCCAGAATTCTACCAGCTGGCTGAAGTATGCAAGTAAGACTTCTTATATTTCTTTTATGTGTGTTTTGTAAATTGACTATAGTGCATATCGGTTTATGTTTATGCACAATACAATACAACAGGAATAGAGGAAAAAAATATACACTTTTAGGTCTGCAACCATGGAGACATAGGTTTGTAAGTGAGCTGCGTACATAAATTGGTAGGATTTTCATCAAGACTATGGTAAAAAAATAAATGTCTGGCTCATAAGTCAAAGCTGTACAGCCTCCAATGTACTGCTTTAGGTGAAATAAAATCTTACAAAATATATTATCTTTCATACCTTTACATCATCACCATTCAAAAATCACCATACATTATTAGATTTCTCATTAAAAGTTATTAAAACCTTGTAACATACGTCTCAAAGTTGTCTCAGTGTTTGTTGTCTCATCGTTCTTATTGTTTCCAGTGAGATGGGCAGCAATCATTGGGCTGGCATAGACTTGTTTCTCAGCCACTGAGACTGGGAGAACTTCTGAGACCTTTTCTGGACAAAAAGAAGGATAGTATTTATAGAATTATACATATGTATGTATTCAACACAATGTTTTACTGGCACAATGGAGACAATGGAGCAGATTTATAATGCTGTCTAAAAGTCAGAATATTTCTAGTTGCCCATGGCAACCAATCACAGCTCAGCTTTCATTTTACCAGTGCTCATGAATATTTTAAAGGGGAGCTGTGATTGGTTGCCATGGGCAACTAGAAATATTCTGACTTTCAGACAGCTTCATTAATCTGCCCCATTATATTAAGACTGGTGCACCCAATGCACAACACTCAGGTTCCAATCTCTTAGTAATCCCGACAAAGGACTGACTTGAAATCTACGCAAGATCCGACCTTAATGGAAAGCTGGACTTTTCTAACTCCCCCATAATAATGACATGACTGTCTTTATTAATATGTGGGTTTACAGTTTGACTAGAACGTTTTAAACTATGCAAAATTTTCAATTCTTCGTTAGACATAGAAAACTTACACATTAACAAAGCAAAAATTGACAGTTTTAGAGATGATATTCTGTAATTTTCACAGCCGATTTGCCTCAGAATGGACAGATTCACCCATCCGATTACCAAGAAAGAATATTTAATTACACAACATGTCACTTGTAGATCAGATCATGTAGTCTACATTTTAACTTGCCCTTGTCCTAAAATTTATGTGGGTGAAACCACGACTGAATGCAGACTGAGACTGAACAATCACCGTTCTACTATCAATACGGCAAAAATTGATTTACCGGTCCCAAGACACTTTATCGAATGTGGACACAATACCCACCAGTTGAAATTTTGTATCATTGATCATGTCCCCCCGTTGAGGAGAGGGGGAGACAGACAAAGAGTATTGAAACAAAGAGAAACCAGGTGGATACACAGACTTAATTCTCTCCACTGGTCTCAATATTGAATTTAATTTGAACACGCTCTTGTGAGTTTGCCCTATGTACCGACCATTTAGGTGCCACCATCATACTTCTGAGTTAGGATGTTTTCCTTATGTTACAAATATGAAGCTTTTGTCTGTTTTTATTATTTATACGATTCTCTCTTTGTTTCCCACACAGATTATGTTCTTCACAACGAGAGACACCCACCACCGGACAGCAACCCATCACTCCCTTCTTTTTATTTATCGATTTTTTGTTGATCTGCACAAACTATTGCCCGATGTTGCATACCTCGCTGAGGGGATTCAGACTGTCCGTGACAGCCTTAGTGGCACCGAGGGATTCCCCGAATAGGTGTCGATTGGAGGTGTTCAGTCCTGATGGTTATTGGGAAAAGGTTTCACCGTCCATTTTTTCGACCCTTGAGTGGTAACGTCCAAGAGACGCTTGTTCCTCTGGTCCTGACGGCGATATCACAATTGGACATACTTACCTGTTTCCCCAGCGGGCGCACACCGAGTGGAGTCCCTGTCACTCGCTTCCCTCTTCCAAGATGGCCGCTACCGTACCTCAGCGATACTCTCGCGAGAGGTTAGACTCCGTGTGTGGATGCAGAGCTGTCAGTAGACGCGAACGCTCGCGGAACTATGTTGCATACCTCGCTGAGGGGATTCAGACTGTCTGTGACAGCCTTAGTGGCACCGAGGGATTCCCCGAATAGGTGTCGATTGGAGGTGTTCAGTCCTGATGGATATTGGGAAAAGGTTTCACCTTCCATTTTATCGACCCTTGAGTGGTAACGTCCAAGAGACGCTTGTTCCTCTGGTCCTGACGGCTATATCACAATTGGACATACTTACCTGTTTCCCCAGCGGGTGCACACCGAGTGGAGTCCCTGTCACTCGCTTCCCTCTTCCAAGATGGCCGCTACCGTACCTCAGCGATACTCTCGCGAGAGGTTAGACTCCGTGTGTGGATGCAGAGCTGTCAGTAGACGCGAACGCTCGCGGAACTCTGTCAGTCGCGTCCTGAGCAATCCCTCGATGGAAGGTACTAATACGGCCTTGCCTTGGTGGTTCCAATCTGAGTGCAAGAATGTGGAAGACTCCATGACGTCCAGATTTTTAGTTGTTTGTTTTTTGTTTCTCCCACGCAATGTTTGGGGAGGTTACCAAGCAACACCTGGACATGCGCAGATTGACTCTTCAGTACACGGGAGCTGGAATGCTGCGGTGTCGTGAGTGATCTCAGTATTCACTACACAGAATGCACAATCATTATTCCACTGTGCGCAACTTGAATGTATTAATGTATCATGTTTGCATCTGCATTATGTTTTGCAATTTTGCACATCTTTTTTTGTACACTATATTGTCAAACGTCATCTGTGACGTCAGATCCTGCGGGGGATTTAAACCCGCCTTGTAACACTCGTATCACTGCTTGATAATGGCTACATTGAGTTAGCTGAAACGTTGCTACACTGTCACTTGGTGAATAAACACCCTTGAATTGGACACGGAGTGCTGCTACTTCTTTGAATTACCATGTAAACAGCCACTTACCCTTCTCCACATGTAGTTTGTTGTCACAGCACATCTCCTCTTCTTCTTGCACTGAAAGGAGGCTTCAAGGCTCCGCCCCTTCTCATGACATCACAGTTTCCCACAGGTTTAGATCGCGCCTCTTCCCCCGCCATCACACCCCCACCCCCAAACCTGTGGGAAACTGTGATGTCATGAGAAGGGGCAGCGCCTTCCGTGAAGCCTCGGGCAGTATGGCAGTATATGATAGGATCGATCAGGCAACTTAGGGTTAAAGTTCCCTAGGTAGCCTGAAAAATAGTAAAAGAAAAATTAAAAAAATGTTTAAAAATATTATAATAAAAAAACCTAAACATTTTAATCACCCCCCTTTCCGATATAAATATTAATAAACAGTAAAAATCATAAACACATTAGCTATTGCCACATCCGAAAATGCCCGATCTATCAAAATATAATAAGGTTTTTCACTGTGTTTAACCCCGTAACGGAAAATAGTGCCCAGAGTCGAAAATGGAACTTTTTTGTCATTTTGAAAAATATAAAAAAATCAATAAAAAGTGATCAAAGGTCCAACAGTCCTAAAAATGATACAATGAAAACCCTCATGTGAGGGAGAGCTGAGTTCGGGGCATACTAGGGGCAGTGCTTCCACCTTTCTCCTGACCTGGAAGTTCCTTGAGTCTGTCAACAACAACCCTCTTCATCGTAACTCGCAGGATGGTTGAGATCTGAGCATTTTTGTCTGATAAATTTATTTCTAGGGGTTATCCCAGGAAGTTGGTATCTCTACACAAGGAAAGGGTCAAAAAACTTACCAGAAATGATCTTCTCCAGTCCAATAAACAGCGGACCAAACCAGACCGCATTCCCTGTGTATGTCATTGTACCTGTGGTTGTAAGTGGTACTGAAAGTGAGTTTGGGAACACTGATCAATTGTTCTTTCTTTTTTCGAGGGAATAGAAAATTGCTTCTTGGTTGAGTGTTTAATTTGTGTAGAGTGTTGTTTATGTTTGTTCCAGAGTAACCTCGTGTGTGGAGTCTTTTGCAGATGTTGTTGGATGACGCCTGGAAAAGTTCATCCGAGGAGCACATGCGTTTTGCCCTTATTAGTTCGCCTTTCGGCAAGTTTTTTGTGACATGAGGTGGGTGGTCGCTGGTGGCAAAAAGAAGTGTGTTACCTGATGTAGGTTTACAAAAAAGGTCTGCTAGTACTTGTCCTGTGACTGTGTTACCTGTTAGGGAGATATCTAGAAATGGTATGGCGTGTTTGGCTGTAGTGTATGTAAAACTCAAATTATACGTATTGTTATTTAAGTAATCAACAAAGTATACAATGTCACTAGCAGAGCCTGTCCAAATTACCAAATAGTCATCGATATAGCGCCCTAGCCAACCGATACATGTGCGGTGTATATTGTTGGAATTGTAAATCATATTCTCTTCAAACCATGACATGTAAAGGTTGGCCAGGGTAGGAGAGAATTTGGACCCCATGGGGCATCCCTGTTTTTGGAAAAAAATTTTACAGTCAAACATGAAAAAATTATTAGTCAAAAGGAAAAGCATAACGTCCAGTATGTGATTGATGGTGATTTCTGAAAAAGAGCTGTATTTCCGTAAATGATAGTTAATAGACTCGATTGGATTTTGGCTTTACAGACACGATCGCCATTAGGGCTGAATTATATTGGATTTTGGCTTTACAGACACGATCGCCATTAGGGCTGAATTATAAAAGTGATTTGCTTTATCTATATTGATGCATTCCCTCTCCTCTATTTCTTTTGATTTGCTTTATCTATATTGACGCTTTTCCTTTCCTCTATTTCTTTACTTGTTGTGCTGTTTGATTTTTCCATGATACCACCTGTTTCATTGCTAACCGGATGTTAGGTGGATCTACTTGAAGGTGTCAACCCTCTCTCCTCTTATATATTGTTTGCACTGGTCATTATGTTTTATGCTACGACTAAGGACGGCAAACGTCCGAAACGCGTCAGTTTCTTGACCCTATGCTGTAACAATTTTAACTTTTCCTAAATAAACATGGACTTTTAATTTACCTACCTTTGCGATGCTGGAGATTCCTCTTCTATCTTTCATGCAAGTTTTCCACTTAGTTTGCTGCCCATGCAAACTCTCCGTGCATCATCGCTCCAGAACTGACACGCTGCACTTCAGGGAGGTGAGCTGAATCCAACTTTTTTTTCTTTTACTCATCTTTAAGTCTCCGTTCACTTCCATATGTGGCTATTAATGATAAACTATAGGGTCGAAGTTGCTGATCGGTGGGGGTCTCAATGATGGTTTTATACTCTTTGTACCACAAGACCAAGAGAGCAGCCGATTGCGCATGGGCTGGCTGCTCCTTTCATCTCTGTGGCGCTGATGGAGAAAGCCAAGCACCATACTTAGCCATCTCTGTCAGCGACATAGAGATAAGTAGAGCAGCCAGCTACTTTCTTCTTCTCGGGGGAAGGAATGGGGCACAACGGACCCTTATTCTCATGATCTGTGGGGGTCCCATCACTGATATCAGCTAACCTGTAAGTTACTGGAGAACCCCTTTTAAAGTGGAGAATACAGTCATACATCAAATGTATTATGTAAGTTAATATCTGCTTGATGACCGGTTAATTTTAAAGAGAGGATCAATTTATTTTCATTTTATTTGTGGATTGAAAATAATGTAAAACTTATTAATATACTTAACGGGGTCTGAGTCTCCTATATCACACCCCCTACAAGACCACCACGGTTAATTCCAACCTAGGTTGCATTGGTGAATTACAGAAAGAAGGCTGGCTATCTGAGTGTGTGAATATATCGCATCACCATATCTCCATATCTATATCACCATATCACCATGTCTATATATTAGGCTACGACTCCACTATTCTTCCACGACTTCCACTATTTCAGCCACCATATTAGTTCTGAACATTGCTACAGGTTACCATCATTCTGTTACCTTTCTGAGTAGTTCTGAGTTTACTGATGGCTTCCCCAAATGGGACTGGGAATGTTGTTAAGGTAAACCTAGCTGATAGATCAAATCAATGTAAGTACATGGTAATGAGGAGACAGGAAATGAATGTGGTCAGAGAAAAGGCCCATGTCAGGACATCTATTACACCTATGAAGACTGGGTTTGAGCTCTGAACAGAACAGAACCCAGAGATAAGTCTCCAGGCCAGTACACTAGCATCTTACATCTGGTTGACATATGTGATTGTATGAAGGAAGAATGTGTCATGGAGATAACAGCTACAGAAAAAAACATTTAAGCATAATTTACACATAGGCTGTGGCCTTTTCCCTGTCACTGTGCCCAATGCAGTATATGGAAGAATTAGATGGCAAAGCCAGTGATTCAAATATCTTTATGTCAGAGTCTGTGTCATATTTTTTTAGATATTTTTAGATCCTTGGTGTGTGAATAAAGACATACAGAATCCTTCCAATATCCTCTTCTAATATGTGAGAAGATGTTTTAAGGTGTTGTCCAATGTTACAAAATCATTAAAGCTTTCTCCCACAAACATTGGCACACATATCCACAGATTGGGGCACATTTACTTACCCGTTGAGGATTCGGAGCTGCCACGATTCACTAAGATTTCCATCATGTGTCACTTCCCTTCTGAGGTCCACCAGAGTTCACCATCTTCCCGGTGCATGTGAGTGCTGATCTTGCAACACAATTTGATTTTTAAATTCCGCTGTTTGTCGGAATCAGTCGGGTTGTCCGACGACCACACCCCCCCAATTTGTGTCACATGAAAGCCGACACCGGCACAATCCAATCAAGTGCGCCCAAAACCCAGGGCAGTTCGGCGCAAGACGAAAAAATTCGGGAAAACCCGACGGAAATACGTCCGACGGACCCTTAGTAAATGTGCCCCATTGTATCTGTTAATGCATTTTCACTTCTTTGATATGAATGGAACTAAGTTTAGTAAAGATAAGATATTATTCCACCATAATTATGCAATGTTTCGCCTTCTCCATAAAGGCATTATCAAGCATACTGAATCAATCACCAACACATGTGTAAACGTGACTTCATAGGGAACATACAAAACATTCTCAAAACATTGTGTAAAATATATCGTAGGTTCACTATAAAAAGTATACAAAGATACATATATAGTAAAGATTATAAATGTGACTCATAAAAATAGGGATTTTAGGGGCAACATACGCGTCTCCGTGGTTAGACACCGGAATGCCCGGAGAAAAACAAGAGACCGAGGAAAAGTCCTTACGTCTCAGTGTGTATATTCAAGGTGTCTAGTGCAAATAAAAACAAAGTCATGCAGAGATGTACTGACATATGTAAAAGTCCGCAATCTGTATGAATGGTTATTATGGTCTTCCTGCTCAGAGAGCTCTATCAATGTCCATCAATATTAATTGAGCAACTGGAACCAAGGAAACATACATGCGTAGAAGGAATAAGGTTCACAATATAGCCATCTTGTCTAAGGGCAAGCCAAAATTTTAACTCGAAACAGACATAAACTGGAAAAGGACAAAGACGATCCAAACGGGACACATAAGGGAGTTGCGGGAAGATGCACGGTGATCCACAGGTAAGCAGAAGTTTCCAGACTCCAGTATTCCCCCGGTCACCCAAGAGTCACCGTATTCAGGAAGGTCCAAAAGGTCCACTACTAAATCCAGTAATAGCTGTGGAGTATAGAAGTAAAAGAAACATTATAAAGACAGCTAAGGTGAACCCATGCTTCGTAGTGTACAATATGCATGACTAAAAAGCATTATATAAATGTATATCAACAAAAATAATAATAACAGGTCACTCCGCACGGAGAAGAGAATAGAACATTATTAGGTTCAATTATGCAAGATACATAAATATTTAAAGAAAAACATTCAATGGGAAGTCCCTGTTAAGACCATGGGGGCTTAAAGACCCAGGTCTATGGATCCACTGTACTTCCCTACGTTTTAACAATAATTCTCTATTGCCACCCCTTTTGAGCGGAGGAAACGTAATAATAATGGTGAACCTGAAATCATCTAATTTGTGTCCATCCTCGGCAAAATTACATGGTACTGGGAGGTCAAACTTGTTAGTACGTATACTGGACTTATGGTTATTCAAACATAACCTACACTCTGTTGTTGTTTCCTAACGTACAGGAGCTTGCACGGACACTGGAGGACGTATACCAGTAGGTAAGTAGAAAATTGATTTTGTATACTTTTCCAGTAGTGTGGCGAACAAATGTTTCACCCTTCAACAATAGTTTACAATTATCGCAGGCCATGCACAGTAGACAGCCTTTGCTGTTTGTTTTATTCACCCTGGTGGTTGTCACGTCAGTTTTAACAAGCATATCTCTTAAGTTCCTATTTCTCCTGTTGGAGAATAGTGGTGGTAGTTGAAAGTCCTTTAAATTTTTGTAATATGTCTTCAAAATACACAAATTTTTCTGAATGATGGAGGGTATGCATGTATTGCCTTTCCTCAACGTTTTTTTTAAACAGTAAGGAGGTATGGTCCATCTTTTGTACTTTGTCAATGTGCTCACCTATGAGGGATTTGGGGTACTCTCTTTTGATGAATTTTCTGCCCATTTTAAATAGCTCCGTCCGTTGTGTGTCATCATTATCAATGATCCTTTTAACCCTAAGTATCTGGCTTTAGGATAGGGAGCGTACCATTCTCCAGGGGGGTTGGCTCTCATACCTAAGAAGTGGATTACAATCTGTTGCCTTTACATAGATCAGTTTTGAAACCATTGCTTACCACAAAGACCTTAGTGTCAAGAAATTGTAGGTAAGAGTCTGACACTACCATAGTAAATTTAATGCCTGGATCGCGCTGTTTAAAAAGTCCAGGAAAAGGTCCAAAGAGGGGCGGTCCCCCAACCAGATGGTGAAGACGTTTTTCATGTTTTATTGTGTTTGGGAGTTTTACACTATATGGGGCATGCAGGGGATTTTTATTTTGTAAAAAAACTTTTTTTTGTACTTTTTTTGTCATCATCTGGTCACTTGTTCAAATTAATACACTGCCATACAGATGTATACAAATGCATAGGCTGACAACTGCACCGCTTTTCATTGCTGCAGTCATGTTTGACTGCGGCTCCTAAAGGGTTAAACAGCCCCAGGATCGCGATTATCGTCACATACAGCCTGCCTCCTGCAAGGATAACACAGGCTCTGCTTCACTTCATGGTGGCTTAAGTGGTCAATATGTTTCCCAGATATGCAGTACCTCTCCTGTATCAGCAATATTTCATTTCAGAGAAAACTAATTTTCTACCTCTGGAATTGCCATCTCAATACACCAGTTTAGGTTACATGCACTCTGCACATATGCTCATCCCGGCTGTAGGGGATGTGTACCAGATATATGTCCCCAAAACAAAGGTTGTGTCTAATGGTACTCAGGTGCCTTCTACCTACACCTTCTTTCTGCAAGGGATTGTCAACCATTCTGCACACTGGTTGTGATTTTTGGTACTAGGCAGTGTATAAATAAGAAAAAAAAAGTGCATAGACATGACTTTGCCCTTGGTGCAACGAAAAGCTAATTTGCACAAATATTAAAACAGATATTTTCATGTGAAGCATGAAATCTATATTTGGAAATTCTGTAAAGTGACCTAAGCAATTCTAATTTAACTGTTTTGTGCGTGAGTGTGTTTCTTTAATCTCTTGGTGTTCACTCTATAAAAGGTAATGGATTTAAAATAAGGAAAATGAAAAGATCTTTTAAAAATTCTTGCAGTATAATAAAATGAATGTAGCCGATGTATTAAGACTGTCATTGTGCACCAGTCTTAATAATTGGCGCACCCAGCACGTGACATTCCAGAATTACAACCTGCACCAGTTGTTTGGCCCAGGTTACAGTAAATTTGTCTGGATCCTCTAGGAAACCTTATTCTCTCTCGTGTACCCCTTGCTCCCCCCTACCTCATGCACAAAAGACACAAAAACCCATGGCGTGCATCAAGAATTTTAACACTCATGCTTTATGCCCCCAAAAACTATTGCCACATTAATTGAGACATCACATTATTATAGCAGCAGATCATGGCACTGCAATGTGATATACAGTGCGGTGAATACCACAGTATGATTGGCTATATTAGATAAGCAGAGATAAGGGAGTCAATGGGCAAGGGTTTAGCCTGCATATACAGTAGGTACGGAAAGTATTCAGACCACTTTAAATTTTTCACATTTTGTTTCATGCAACCAATAGGTAAGATCAAAAAAACTTCTTTTTTGCTCATTATCACTTTGCACCCCATCTTGATGGAAAAAAACTGGAAATATAGATATTTTTGCTAATTTTATAAACAAAAAACTGAAATATCATGGTCATAAGCATTCCAACCCTTTGCTGTGGCACTCATATTTAATTCACATTCTGTGCATTTCCTTCTGATCCTTCTTGAGGTGGTTCTACTCCTTCATTTGAGTCCAGCTGTGTTTTATTAAACTGGTTGGACTAAATTAGGAAAGGCACAAACGTATAAGAGCTCACAGTGCATGACAGAGCACATGAGAATCAAGAGGTCTAAGGAACTGCCCAAACACAGATCTAGCCAATATTGCAAAATAATTTCTGTAACCCTCAAGATTTTCAAGAGTGCAATGGCCTCCATAATCCTTAAGTGGAAGAAGTTTGAGACAACCACAACTCTTCCTTGACCTGGCCGTTCAGCCAAACTAAACAATCATGGGAGAAGAGCCTTGGTGAGAGAGGTAAAGAAGAACCCCAAGATCACCGTGGCTGAGCTGAGAGAAATTTCCAAAAAGTCCTCCACCATTTGGGCTTTATGGAAGACTGTGCTGACGTAAGACTCTCATAAATGCAAGACATATGAAAGCTGTATACAGTTTGCAAAAAAACACACAAAAGACTCCCAGACCATGAGAAATAAGGTTCTATGGTCCGATGAGACAAGGATTAAAGTTTTTGGTGTTAATTCTATGCGGTATGTGTCGAGAAAACCAGGCGCTGCTCATCACCTGCCAAATACAATCCCAACAGTGGCACATGGTGGGGGCAGCATCATGATATGGAGGGTATTTTTCAGCTGCAGGGACAGAAAGACTGGTTGCAATTGAAAACCTCTTCCAAAGTGTTCAGGACGTCAGGAAGGTTCCCCTTCCAACAGGACAATGACCCTTTGTGAACATTCTTGACTGGCACTGCTAGAGCCCTGACCTTAACCCAATTGATGAGACTAGAAAATGGCTTCCACCAACTTTCACCATTCAACCTAAGGGTGCTGGAGAGGATCTGCAAGGAAGAGGCAGAGGATTCCCAAATCCAGGTGTGAAATACTTGTTGTATCATTCCCAATAAGACTCCTGGCTGTACTAGCTCAAAATATGCTTCTACTCAATACTGAGCAAAGGGGCTGAATACAGATGACCCTGTGATATTTTGTTTTTTTTTAATAAAAATATCTACATTTCTGGTTTTCTTATGTCAGGAACAAAAAATAACTTTTTTGATTTTACCAATTGGCTGCAATGAAAGAAAGAGTGAAAAATGTAAAGGGGTCTGAATACTTTCAGTACCTACTGTATATGTTAAGTATTTTCAAATATATTTTCATTTCTTCTTCCAGGAGATGTTTTTTAGCATCCAACGGAGTCTCAGAATACTCCTCACAATTGATTCATTTTGTTCCAGGTAAAATATTACTATTAGTATTGTTTAACATTTAAGTCTTATGTTTCACCTCATGAAACTTGATGTCAGAAATCAGTCTATTACACAGAATTACTGATGTGTATAACTTATGCCAATATTCATACAATTTCAGTTTATTACATTGCTTATAAATCTGTCACATCCCACTACTGTAGTAAAGTCAATGTTTTATTAATATTTTAATAACCTCTATCACTTTGTGTACATTCTGTTGTGTTCAATAAATCCTCAGTAAAAGAAAAATGCAGGACTGGTATCGGGAAAGAACAATTCACAGAACTGTGTGTATGCTATCAACTAACATATGGAAAGAGTTGTACTGACTATTGTATACATTAATGGCTTTAATCAATGACTCTACAAGTTATACACTCAGTCATATGGGAATGTTAACATCATAGTTTGAATAAATATCTTAAAGTACATTTATATTACTATATGTGAAGATTACTGAGTCTTTGTTACCTCATTAAAAAATATAATATTTCTTTCTCTACACTGGGGATATAACAACTGCGCCTCGCAGCCAAGATGCTAAAAATGATAGCTCTACCTAGCAGAGAAAGCTGCTCAGAGGATCTCTATGCATATATTAAGTTACAATCAGATGAAAATTGGTAATGTGCAATAAGCTAAAACAGTCAAGGCTTCCCAAGAGATTTTCTTGGAACCCCTATTTCTATGACTACATCAAAGACCTTCGATGCTTGGGCAGGATTCGGGACTGAAACAATGAGAATATATATCCCAGCGCTGTATCATGCGGGACGGGTGGGCATGGCCGGCCATGCTTGGCAGGGAGCACGGACCAGAGAGACGGGAGCGCTGGTGGATGCCGGGAGGGACTGCAGAGGTGGGTACATGTTTATTTTTTTTAAGCAGTCCCCTCCAGGCCACCAATGTTTTTTGTTTTACGGTCTAGGACAACCCTTTTAATTCACTATGAAAGTTAATTGCCACCACAACTTAACTGCTTAATGACCAGGTCCTTTTTCCTTTTTGAATTTACAGTTTTCACTCCCCATCTTCAATAATCTGTAACTATTTTATTTTTCCATTTAAATTGCTGTGTGAGGGTTTGTTTTTCCTTTTTTTATTATTATTTTTTTTACTATTTTTCAGACCCATAGGGTACTTTAACCCTAGGTTGTCTGATTGATCCTACCATATACTGCCATACTAAAGTATGGCAATATATGGGGATGTTGCTGACCACTGGCACATTGTAAGAAATAATCAGAAACTATACAGCCTTGAGTCTTACAAAGATCTGAGGCTGTCAAAGGAACAGACCATCGCTCCGGATGACGTCACGGCTAGTGACAATCTAAGCCAGGATGGCAGTGCCCACAGGCCGGGGTATCACCACCGATTATTGCTAGTACCGATCGTGGGTGTTACAAGTGGGTGTTTGCAGCAATATGCATCAAACGCTCACCTTGTATGGAGAGGGCTCAGCCTAATACGTCACAAATCGGTAAGAGGTTCATAACATAACTAGCATGCTTAATGTCAGGATTCGGGATGCGTGGATCCGCTGGACCACCCTGGAAGGTGGTACTAGCCGACACCTGGGACCGCAGCTTAAGTTGCACCTGGTCTTCACCAGAGCCTGCCGCAAAGTGGGATGGACTTGCTGCAGCAGGGTACCACCAGGTCATTCCATAGGTGCGACTAGCCTGCGGGGGCAGCCGAGGTCGAGATACCTTAGTGGGAGACTCGTGGTCAGGTCTAGGTCATGGCAGGCGGCAGAGATGCAACGTCAAGTCCAATCCGGGGTCAGCAACGGGAGGTCCAGGCAAATGGGAACGGGAACACAGGCACACAGGAACGCAGGACATGGGAACTCAGGAGCAAGAACACATGGGAGCAGGAACGCAGAATATACAGGAACGCAGGAGACACATGAACGCAGGAATATTGCCAATTAATGGCGCTCCCATAAATTTTAGAGAAGCCGACACGTGAGTGCCTTAAGAGTTGGTGGCGCGTGTGCACGGCGGACAGGAACGAGACAGGAGCCGGGACGGGTGAGCTGCGCGAGCGATTTGCTGGTGGGGGCAGCGGAGCACGAGTGAGCCTGTTAGCCTATGGGTCTCGAGACCACCCATGACACTTACTACCAACTAGATTTCACAATAGTAAGAGTTTGACTTCAAATACACACATTGGTCCAGATTTATCAAAAGTAGTGCAAACTAATATGTTGAGTGCACCAGATTATTTAATACTGGCGCACAGTCTTCATTAATCTGTTGCATCCTGCACTGCACGGAAAGTGTGCACCAACTTTATTTTTGTGCACTTTTAACATACAGCATGCAACACAATTCTGTTGAGACGCTATAAACATGGCACCAACAGAACGCCCCTCTAGGTGCATAATTTCGTGGCACGTGGACACTGCAGCCACAAAACAAAACTGTAGCAAACACTTCATAAATACATGTACAAGCAGTGTGCACATTCTTTTCAGCGCAAAATCAATAAATGTTTAATAATTGTGGGCCATTATATATACAACACAGTAAACATTGGGGCACATTTACTAAGGGTCTGCAGACCGCATTTCCACACTATTTCCGATTTGTGCTGCATTTAAAGGGGTTATGTCACCAAAGCACCTGGACAGAGTTCAGCTCAGTGCACTGTAAACTATAATTTCACCATTTACATTTATTAAAAAATATGCAGCCTTACTGAGTTATTCTGCTGTAAGCTGACTGCTGGCTCCCCCTGCTGGTAGCTGTGTCCCGTCCTGCCTGCCTTCTCCCCTGGCCGAGTCTGTGCAGAAGGAATCAGTTTCTGCTCGTCTGTTTACATCTCTGAGTGCAGATTCTTCCACTGCCTCACACTGAAGGAGGTCAGCTGACAGGGAGCAGCCAATGGGAGAGAGGGGGAGGGGCCGAATGAATGTGCAGCCGAGTGCAGTGTGATCTGTACTGAATGTGTCAGTGATAACACCAGGCTCCACCAGTGCAAACAGGGACACATTAAAGGTAATATACCCAGGAATGCAGAGGGTCCATGCAGAGCACAGACTGCTCCTAACCAGTCTGTAGCTCTGACATATTGCAGTGTAGCAGCTCTTCCCTCCATCAAGTATCCACCATTAGTAAAGTCAAAACAAGTAAAAGAGCTGATCCCTGACCTCACTTCATCTCAAACATGTCCTGCAGCCCTCCTCCTGTAAGTCCTAAGTACTGTATCACGCTCTACTACCCTGCTGTCCTACAAAGAACCCCTGTCCCTGACTAGCAGGAGACCATCCAGAGGTCAGCAACATTGATATCTCCTATCTATCTCATCTATCTATCTATCTATCTATCTAGCTCATATCTATCTATCTCTCATATCTATCTATCTATCTATTATCTATCTATCATCTTTCTATTATTAATCTATCCACCTTTAGCTTTATATCTAGGGGGTGGGGTTTACATCATATGCAGGAGCTATTCTATATATCACATATATGTTTTTTACATATTGCAGAATTACTTGCTGGGCCCTGATGCCAGTGCATACAACCAGCATAAGGAGTATAGTAATCAGTGTAGGGGTGGATTTACCAGAGCTGATGTGCCTAAAATCAGGAGTACAAGCCCTGAAATAACCGCAGTTCCTGGCATATGGAATATGCACCTATTTACCCCCTTATGCCACCTCCGCAGCACGTCGGCGTGAAGGGGGCACGACTGCTGAAGGGCATTCCTGCTCCACAATGCCCACAGGCTGCTCCAGTTCCCAGAGAAGGCTAAGGCACAATTATATGCCAGGTCGGGCCTAGTGTAGTTGCCTAGAAGTAGCTTTTATATGTATCTCACATATTCAGTGTCAAGGATTATCATGGCTTTGGTGGAGGAGACATGGCGTTTCTATAGCAGAATCTGCTGTGGTGGGGATCAGTAGGGCTAAGGACTACTTTAACATATCCGGTGGAAGCATACTCTAAAAGCAGTGATGTAACAACGGTGGAAGGTCAGTGAGAGAGAGGCGCCTGTGAAGCATTATAGGACTTGTGGCTAGGCCCCTCCCACATCTGCTTTTCTGTGACACAGAATAGCTGCCGCACAAGTATCAAGATAACAAATAAAAAAGTATTTATAACTCCAGGTAACCATTATGAATAGGTTTTTGAAATATTTTTACCTCTTTGGGAGGTTTTTGAAGTAATAAGTTTCGTGGCATAACCCCTTTAATAGGGATTTTTGGTGAACACGATCGGATTTTGGTGCAATCGCGACTTTCATGCAACACAAATCAGGGGGGGCTGGCCGTCGGTCAACACGACTGATTCGGACTAAGCGCGGAATTTTAAATTCAAATTGTGTCGCAAGACATTCACTCACATACACTGGGAAGAAGATGGTGAACTCTGGCGGACCTCAGTGGGGAAGCGACACATGCCGGATATCGGGAGCATGATCTTGGTGAATCGCGCCGGACTTTATCCTCATCGGACAGTCCGGATGTGCCCCATTATGTAAAATAAGTTCAAGGTTGCTGTGATAGGAACCAAGTAAATACCTGAACAAAAACTAATAATATTGAAGTGTTAAAGATGAGGTACAGACGTCACTGCATTATAAAAAGATTTAATTGGTGGAGGATCTTCATTTCCCACTTGTATTTGAAAGGTAATTTATAACAGATTACTGTCATCTAAAATAAAATATTGTAGACCTGAATTAATTACAGGCAGTCTCTGGGTTACAAACAAAATCTGTTCTATAGGTTTGTTCCTAAGTTGAATTTGTATTTTAAAGGTATTTTAAAAGTGTAACTCCAGAAAATTTTTGTTCCTATGACAATTTGATTTTCACAATTTTAGGTTGTCATGGAAACAGTGATTAAAAGAGTTGTCAGGGAATAAAAAAAAAAATATAAAAAATTATGAAAGAAATAAATCACTTATATTCGCCTCCTCTTGCGCTCCCATTCACCCACGGCACCACCCATCACTGCTGGAGTTCAGGCTTTAGCAGTTGCTTGACTGTGGTCGTGACAGCTCCGCCGGTCTCTGTATTCAGTGATGTTATTTGTTTTTCAAGCCCCCACTAGTCATATATCAGTTGGACAACCACTTTTTTTTATCGATTGTATTTTTATTAAAGGTATTTTCCAACATTTTACAACAACACAGAACAATAAAGTAAAACTAGACTAAATTTTTGGTTCAATGTTTTATGTATTTTAATAACACCAATAGAAGTAATATTTTAGAACGTGAACATTTGATGGTTATTCTTGCCAATAGGTATTTTTGTGCATGCATTCTCTAAACCCAATAAGTCACCCCGGTCCTTGATTTTGGTCATACCTGGGATACTTTAGCACATATATATTTCATTTATTTAATCACAATGATATATAAGTAATATCTCTGAATATGACTTTAATGTCATAAGTTTTAAAATAGATCTCTAAGTATAATAACATGTTATGTGCAATTCTTTCCTGTGTGCAAATCCTGTTCTCTTTACTAAGCCTCAAGTTTTAGTGACCATTGGTAATTTAGGACACATGGACTCAATTAGAAGGTAGATTATTCCAGGAATCCTATTATTTATTGCCTTTCCATATGTTTCTTCCTTGTACAGAATAGAAGATTGGGGAAGAGTTTGTTCCTACAATACACATTCAAGAACTACATAAGTTATCATGAACAATGATGAATGTAGCTTTTTTGTTAAGAGGAAGATAACATGCAAAAGTCTAGAGCTCTGTGAGCAAATTGCCCTTTCTGCACTTAAATATTATGCTTGCCTTGCATTGATCAGGCCCCTAAAGGATATAACTGTAGTCCTTTATTTAAGCCTTGATTTGAAGGCAATAATGTTTGGCATGAGGAGTGTTTGTAGAAGGCCAATATATAAGACAAGCTTTGTTCTCCTTTCTGACCAGCTGCTCCAGGTAGAAGGAACTTAACACTTGAAGACAACCCTTTAATCAGCACCATCGACTGCTGTTGACATCGCCCCCTGCTACAGTTTATACAGAACATTCTCAGGAACACACAAATCTATTATTTCGAAAGGAAATCCATTCTGGTCCTTAGAATTCAAGTTGTGTCTTTCAAATGTTAATTCAACATATTAAAGAAAAACAATGCAGAGACAAGGTCGGCATGTAAAGTATAACAGATTTACTGTGAAAAGCCCAGTAGTTCACTTACAGTTGTCAAATCAGTTTCCCCTGCATTATTCATTTTTCACAGTACATTAGATTCTATTTATTTTTTTTACTTGGTATAGGATATGAGATCCTTTACTACAAAACATTTAAACAGCCTTGATTTTATTCCACCAAATATTTTTTTCCTTTCGGGACCTTACCTTAAATTATTCCAGTCAAAATGGCTTCTCTGAGCCCAGTATTATTAATTGTCAATAACAATGTAGTAAAACAGATCAACTGAATTAAGATACTTACTAAACCCCAAAATATGCCTCTTTGATGTGGGACTAAAATCCTTGACATCCAAAATTTTGTACAATTTTAAAAAAGGTGAATGTGACTAATCCTTCTAAGAACAGCTGAAGGAATACACAACACCCACTTTTCTAGAAAGAAAACAATGGAGCCACTGAAACTACTGCCAAAACTTGTACAATTTTAACAATGTGGAAAACTATTGGTACAAATCAGCTGACTTTTATCAACCAGTGATTAAGATACTTACTAAACCCCCAAATACTGTTTGGAGAGCCTTTATCATTTGTATCTTTTTCTTTCTAGTTTGACTTCTTTCTGGTCCATAGTATTTTCCTTGTGTCATTGTGTAGAGTCAAGGGTATTGATACATTTGACCAGTTCAAATTAAAATAAGTTGCTATACTTAACACTTTTGTTGACTTCTTTGATGTGGCCCGGGGAGTAAAGACTTTGACATCCAAAATTTTGTAAAATTTTAAAATAGCTTAAAGAGAACCCGTCACCAATATTTTCCCAAATACAGGTAGTGTCAGGTTCCTATAGAGCTCTAGTAACTAAAAGTATTTTCCATCAGATCCCCATAAAATCAGAGTTATAATCTTGCCTGGTATCTATGCAGCTTCATGCAACATCAACGGTCCTTAAACAACTTAATATGAAAACTATACCCCATGTACATATCTGACCACATAAAACCATCACAGCAGCCTCCATGGATTGCTACTCCTCTCCATGCAGGCTGCTGTGATTTCATGTGATACAATATGCTGTGATTTCATGACATATATGCTTAGTGTACAGTTCTTAATGCTACTAAAGCTATAGGACCTGTGATGATGTCACCCTGGTCACATGACATTATAGCAGCATACAGCAATAGGGATGGAGAGAAGCTGCTGGACTCACGGTAGCCATGCTTAGTTACCAGGTAAAACTATAAAGCTCTATAGGAACCTGTCACTACCTGTATTTGTGAAAATAGTGGTGACGGGTTCCCTTTAATGTGACTTTTCTTTCTAAGAACACCTGAATGAAAACACAGCACCCACTTTTCCAGAAAAAAAAACAATGAACCCACTGAAACTACTGCCAAATATTGCACAAATCAATAGTAAATTTGGCTCCCACCATAGAAACCAATGAAAATTACACAAAATGCTTTGCACAATTCACTTGGGTTGTCTAAAACTGGTAAAATGCTTTAAGATCGACATTATACTCCATAAGTTGTGAATGGTGCTGTATGTGATAAAGGAAGACCTTTTTTTCTAACCTTTCAAATTGTTTAACTTTCCTCATTCCTCATGAATACAGTGTAATCTGGTATAAAATAGTTATACAGTAGGACATCTGGGTAAAATAGATTTTATTCTATATAGGAGTTTATTCAACAATTGTAACAATAATTTTACATGTAATTTGTCACAATAGCACAAAGTCAAATTTTGTCAATAAAATGGGGAGCATTTTAAAGAGGCCCTGTCACCTATAAAAATGGCACTAGGAGCTGATTACTAAAGTATGAAGCTCCTAGTGCTAAAACAGATGTTTTATCAGAACTCCCCAATAACTCCAATGCGCTGTACACTAGAAACGCCGGACCGCATCCATCCATGATGCGGGCAGTCACCGCTGACCTACGGAGTGGGCGGGGCAGTCCGGGGAAGAGGCAGCGCCTCGGACTGCCCTGCCCACTCCATAGGCCAGCGGTGACTGCCCACATCATGCAGCAGTCACCGCCCATAAACTCACCCCCTCATGAATACGCCTTTCTAGTGTACGGCGCATCAGTGTTTTTTAGCATTATTGGAGGTGTCCGATAACGCTAACAGTGTAACACTACTGCGTCTGTTTGAGTAAGCAGCTCCTAGTGCCGTTTTTATAGGTGACAGGTCCTCTTTAAAGCAATAAATCCTCTTAACTTCATATATTATGCTTTACTTTAGTAAATATAAATATTTGAAAGAATTTAGTA
The DNA here is from genome assembly GCA_019512145.1 of Engystomops pustulosus. Taxonomy (NCBI): domain Eukaryota; kingdom Metazoa; phylum Chordata; class Amphibia; order Anura; family Leptodactylidae; genus Engystomops; species Engystomops pustulosus. The sequence continues at coordinate 59,391,696 of CM033643.1, read as the reverse complement.
AATTCCTTAATCTGTATGTAACAAATCCATACAAAAGAAAGCCAGATACAGAGGGCCCAGTGTATGACTTTTTTCGTTGCTTTAGTGACTTTTCATTTTGTCGCAGTCATTTTGTGATTAAACAACAAAGTAGCAGCGCATCAAAAATAACCATGATTCCTATCTATCCAAATGTTTGCTGTGCCTACTAGTGATACATGATAGCGACTTTTTGATTTAGGCACAATTTTGACACAAAAATACTCCAGTCCAAAGCTGGCGTAGCAGAGCAGTGTAGCACCTGTATATTACAGAAGCGGAGCTCGACCAGTGTGTACACTACATGCAACCAATGTTTACAGTCATAGGCTTCTGTTTACAAATATTCTGCAAAAGCAGGATCGAAAAGAAGTGTGTGGGAGCGTGCAGAGTTAGGAAAACTAGCCAGTATTACAGGAAGGCAGCAGAAGATCAACACTGGAGGATGATAGTATCCACTGCTGAGGAGAGACACTGGGTGCAGTTTGTTAGATGCCTGGGCTCTGCTGTGAGTGCCATTTTCATACTGGGGTGTGGAAGAGAAGCAGAGTGGAGCTTATAGGAGGGTTATGTGTAAGTGACCGAATCAAAGATTGCGCCTTTATGGGGTGTGAGGCACATTACTGGGGGTGGCTGTGAGGCACATTACTGGGGGTGGCTGTGAGTCACATTATTGTTGGGAGGCTATGAGGTGGATACACTACTGTGGGGAGCTGTGGGGCACATTCTTCGGGGTGCTATGGGGCCCATCACTTACTGGGGGCCATGGGGAACATTATATGCTGGGGGCTTAGGGTGACATTACTTATTGGGGCTATGGGGGACATTAGTGAGGGGACATTAGTGGAGGGACATTACTTACTGGGGCTGTGGAGGACATTACTTACTGGGGCTGTAGGGGACATTACATAGTAAAGGCTGTGGGGGAAACTACTTACGGGGACTTAACTTGGTGTGGAGGCTCTAAGGACATTACTTATTTAGTGTAGGGGCACTAATCAGTATGAGATTATTTTTTGGGGGGGGGGGCATTATTTAGTGTGGGTATTGTTAGGTGGGTGAACAGTGATTAAAATTTGATACATATGAACTGGGACCTATGCTCAGGATCTTTTACACCCCAGATCTGGTGTCTTCCTTTAACCATGTAAGCTTGAAAAAATTACACTTGACCTAAATTACACAAAGGCCCTGCTTAATGCTTAATTCCTTCTGTGGTAGTTGCAGCAGGGAACATTTTATAAATAATTTTCTGTTGATGGATTGTGCAGATTGTCCAAACTATTACTGTAACTTTAGCAAAGAGTTGTGTCAAACTAAAAAGATTTCTTATTTGACAGACAAAGGGGTTGTCTCATTGGTCTGCCATGTAATAACATATACATTTTTGTTTCATGTGGTTTGTCTTTGATAAAAGCCTCGAAGAAAAGATGAAAAGATGAAATGGCCCTTAGTGCTGCTTTTCTTGAAGAGTTCAAGGGAGAAGGAAGGAAACAAGAAAGGAAATAAGGAAGGAAAAATTACACTTTTGAAACAGAATTCTCACCATCACAATAAAGCAAAGACAAATCACATTATAAGTTTAAAATGTATAGATAGTATTTTTATATATTCATATATTATGTGTCCACAGTGTATGAATGTAAGATTGTAACTTGCATGTGTGAGTTTACAAGTCTGTATATTTTTAAAGTGGGAAGGCGGGACCCATTCAAAAGCCTGTTATGGGGCTCTGCCAAGTCGCAAATAAACTCCAGTACTGACCAGGTGTAGGGAAAACTTTAGAAAAGTTGAAGAAGAGTTTGAGACTTTTGAATAAAAACCCTATATGCACAGCTGCCTGATATATCAACCTCTAAGGTAAGTCCAAAAGTTGGGAAAAAAAACAAGAAAATACACAAATGTTCCAACTAAAGGTAAATTACCCAAAATTACTCTATGTACACAGCTAAAATCACAGAACAACTCTGACCCTTCCTGACTGACCCAGCCAGAGCCCTGACCTAAACTTAATTGAGTATCTGTGGAGAGACTTGAAAATGGCTTCCACCAACGTTCACCATCCAACCTGAGGGAGCTGGAGAGGATCTGCAAGGAAGAGGCAGAGGATCCCCAAATCCAGGTGTGAAAAACATATTGCATCATTCCCAAGAAGACTCCTGGCTGTACTAGCGCAAAAGCTGCTTCTACTCAATACTGAGCAAAGGGGCTGAATACTTCTGACCAGGTGAGGTTTCAGTTTTTTTGTTTAATAAATTAGCAAAAATATCTACATTTCGGCTTTTTTTCTGTCAAGATGGGGTGGAGTGATCCATGTGAATGGGAAGCTCCCTGGTAATAGTTATAAAAGCAAACATGACACTGTCAAGATATAAAGCAAACTAGTAATTTCCTTTATCAGTAAACAATTACAAAAAAATATATAGATTTGCATTCATGCAATTATCACCAGTGATGTTTTTGTAATTTTAGTTAAAAAAAAGTTAAATAAAAAAGTTACAGCGATTAAACTTATATCTGCAACTTTAATTATTATAATTCCTTTATTTGTATAGTGCACACCGATTACACAGTACTACACAGAGATCGCCAAATCGCTCTTTCCAGTGAGCTGGAAATGATTAATATGGGTACTTTTTGGGGTATCTATTAAATGTTTACCCTGCATCCAAAGTTTTATTTTCAAGATCCTCCTTATGCAAACTTCTGATGGCCATTCCACAATGCAGGATGAAAAGACTCTGAAAGGTCTCTGTTTGGATACATGCAATCTGTTAAAGAACAAATGCTCAAAGTACAAAGTAACGAATCCACCTGAACTGAACTAAAGGTTCAGCGTAAGGGCTCATTCACACAAAATAGAATGTCCATTAAGTGTCCACAATAAAACAGTTAATTTTGTTTCAGTGTTGTATCCATTTTTTTCAGTCCTCATGACCTCTGTTGATCAGTTCATGTACACAACATCAACAACATACTGATGGTTTACAACCTGTTTCCCCAGCATCGTCGGAAAAACAAACTGCATACAACATCATTTCTTTTTGGTGGACCCATTGACTTCTCTTGATATCCATTGTCTGTGAATGTGAAAAACATGCATGCTCCAACGCTCTTCCAGGGGGGCGCTGATCAATGGAAAATATGCTACATAAAATATTCAAATACTAGCGTCAGAGTTCTAAAAATGGAAAAGTGGCCCTCTGCTGTACTCTGCCAAGTTAGACAACTATTATAGCTGTAACCCTAGTTACTGTAGATCTTTTATTAAAATATATATAAAACATAACATAAACCAAACATAATATAGAATATATACAAAATAATTACAATAACTCATTCACACCTAAAAAAACACCCAGAAATAATTTAACATACACAAAAATTATTCAACACTAATTACCACAACCCTCACCCGACCGATTATCACATCCTAAACCAAACCCATCAACAACAAAGACAAGCCACACCCACAAATAAACATAAATTAGCATAAATAAACAAAAACACACCTCACCCCCCAATAACAGATCACCCCTAATATTGGTATGATACAAGGACTTCAAACGGGCCAGGGCATGTGCTGGCATAAGCAGGGGGACCATGCGTGCCCTGCAAGATCTTAATCTCCCAGACAGAGGAAGGTTTACAGTTATTTTGTGTTTCTTCCATCTTCTAATAATCACACCAGCAGTTTTTGCCTTCTCATCAAGCTGTTTGTTTATTGTTCTGCAGCCAGGGGCATTGCTATGGTTTGCAAAAAGATCGGGGGCAAGGGACGGGCCCAATGTATACTGTATGTACTGAAACTTCTGGAAGTGGGCACCTTTTCTTTTTTTATTGCACTTTGTTCCTGCTGTGGAATTGTGGCGCAGACAGAATTGTGACGCACATCAGTAATAAATGTCTATCTGACTGGGCACTAACACCTACCTTTAGGTGCATTGGATACAATGCAGGGGCACCACAAAACTGGCGCAGACACTTCATAAATACATGTGCAAGCAGTTTGTGTGTTCTTTTCATTGCAAAGTCAGACAGAAAACAAACATTTTAATAAATGTGGCCCAATGTCTCCCAACAGTAATGTCCTCCATAGCCCATATTAACTAATTTCTCCCCACAGCACTCAGTAAGAGAAAGCCCCCACCAAGTAATTTCCCCCATAGCTACCGGAAAGTAATGTGCCCCACAAACCCCACCAAATAATATCCCCCAGAAAGTAATGTACCCCACAGCCCCCACCAAGTAATGTTCACCACAGCCCCAAGTAAGTAATGTCCCTTGCAGCCCCCACCAAGTAATGTCCCCCACAACCCTCAGAAAGTAATATCCTCCACAGCCCCCATCAAGTAATGTTCTCCACTGCCCCCAGTTAGTAAATTTCCTCCCAGCCCCCAGTAAGTAATTGCTCACGCTATGTAATGTACCGTATATTCCCCACAGCCCTCAGTAATGTTCCCCACAGCCCCCAGTAAGTAATGTCCCTTGCAGCCCCCACCAAGTAATGTCCCCCACAACCCCCAGTAAGTGATGTCCCCCACAGCCCACTTTAAGTGATGTCCCCCACAGCCCCCAGTATGAGATGTCCCTCACCGCCCCCAGTATGTGATGTCCCTCACCTCCCCCAGTAAGTGATGTCCCTCACTGCTCCCCGATTACATAATGTCCCCCACAGCACCCAGTAAGTGATGTCCCCCACAACCCCCAGTAAGTGATGTCCCTCACTGGCCCCAGTAAGTGATGTCACCCACAGCCCCCCAGTATGTAATGTATCTGTCAGCCTTCAGTGTGTAATGAACCACAGTTCTTTACTTTCGAGTGTCTCTCTATACACAAGAAAAGGCAGGAGGTGCCAATCACTTACTGAGACTGGCCACCATTGCAGCAAGTAATTCTGTCTTTGTCATTCTCTGAACAGACGGGGAAGACTGTCTTGGACAATCATGAAATAGAATGGGGAAGTCTTTCTTTCATGGCCTTCTCCTCTCTGTTTAGACAATAGTTTGGACAGGGGAGTGGTAGGGGAGCTGCATGAGTGTGGACGAGAGAAGACTGAAACAGGAACACACAGGCTACAGCTGGGTACTCACTTCACACTGCTGGCAGGGAGCCAGGTATTGTGAATTAAACTTATATAAACTACTGATTCAGAATGCTTAAAAAAGGCATTTTTAAATTCATCATAGAATGGGCTATTGGAACCTCTCACCAGCGCAAATCACCGCTACAATCGGGCGCCAAAACAAGTGAATGTCCCTTCTATGTAGCATGAGTTAAGAGCAGTACAATACATATGATACAGAGAGATAACTCTATACAGCTGTATAGAATATGTAGCATAGAGAGACGTACATCTGGCACAGGCAGACGACTGTATACAATGTGGACTGAAGGACAAGTCTAATATATATAGTACAGGTAGATAACAGTAGAGCACATGGCATATAGGTAGAGAGCAATATACTATATTGACCATAAGTCCTAATTCTTTACATTGTCATGCTGATTTCTATATATTGTTTTCAAAAGTCATATCTTAATAGTTTGACTTTTTGATTCTCTCTAATTTTGAAAGATATAAAAGCAAAGTGATTTGTATGAGAATAAAATTTATTGAAGCAAGATGAATACAAGTCATTAAAAACCAGTTGGTTTAGGTAAAAGTATATGCAGAGGAAGTCTGAAAACTAACATGGGAATCCCACATTCTTCAATCTTTGATCTTATTCCTTTGAACTGTGTCTGATCTTGAAAACGCTCTGCCTCCAAGTTCATTGTAATGAATACTTAAAAGTTAGCTCGGTTAAAAAGCACATGAATGCTCTTGAAACAATATGAGACACTGGCGACAAAGCTTCTTATGGGCAGATGTGCTTTCTGCTGCACCTTAGAAGATGGACACATTTGACAGAACGCTAAGAATGATTACTGAAGTCATCATCCACAATTTTCTAGTATGAATAGATGATTTAAAACGGATATGATTCTCACTGAGCATTATAGCATTATACTGTTTATTGTGTTTTAAGGTCATGTATAAGGTCATATGGTTGATAAGGTATATGGATGCAAATTGTATTTGCAGATATACAGGCGCACATTTACTAAGGTGCTTGCGCCAGTTTTCTGTCAGACTTGCTTGCACAGGTTTTAAAGGACATCAACCACCAATTTTCTATTGCAAAGTGTCCTAATTAGGCTGCTCATCCGTTAAGGGGATGGAGGGGCGGTTTTGAAACACATTTCCGGCATCTTTATTAACAAAAGAATAAGTTTGTAAAACAGCCGGAGCGCCTCACAGCTGCCCTGATTTTTAATTTATGCACTACCCTGCTGCACGCCTCCTCCAAGCCGAGAGGCGCTCAGGCACGGTCAACCTGAGCGTCTCCGGCTGTTTTACAAAGTTATTATTTCATTAATAAAGGAAATGGAAAACGTCTCCGGCGATCTCTTCCCATTCCCTAGACTGAACAAGTAGTCTAATTAGGACAACAGTTTACTGGTGGTAGATGTCCTTTAGGAAGGACTACACGGTGCGGCTATACATGCCCCAGTAGCCTCTTTCGATCCTCCCACCAGAGAGATCTTTAGCGCGCAGCTACCAGGAGCTACCACACTCTCTATGCAGCTCAAGTGCGGACAAGTGCCCGCAGCTACCAGGAGCTGCACGCTGAAGATACAGTAGGGGGATCGAAAGATTCTACTGTGGCCTGGAGTAGTCGCACCGTGTAGTTTCAGCTCTGGCTACTCCACGCCCCAGTAGCCTCTTTCACTAATTTGCATATTAGGGCAATAAAACATTTCCAAACTTATCGATCACTGAGAGATTAGCCCTAAAAAGGACTGCGATGGTATTTATTAGAGGAACCTGCCACCGAATCTACCCTGATAGGTAGATCCGAGATGGTATGTTTTCTTTAACTAAGAGCGTGCAACACTATTGAATTGTTTGGCGCAAACTGCACATTAGCGAAGCAAACTACACTAAAGCAGATTGCACCAGTTTCCCTATATTTGGGCCATGGTTGTTGTAATCCTGGTTGCCTGTATTGGTGGATAATATCATGTATTAATTGTATTAATTACATATTCTATAATAAAACAATATCACAGGCAGGAGAATAAATATAATAGTTTTCATTCAATATGACAACTATAGAAATATTATAGTATATGGCCATAATTTGAAATATCTGAAGGGTGAAATCACAGAGGACAGGTATATATGCTCAGTAAGAGGGGTGTAACCTGAGGATATATTTTCAACACCCAGTAATGTGTCTTTCATTGTGATATGGATGTTACACACAATTAAGGTTGTCAGCCTTTCCCACATCAGAGTCCATCAATGGGATCACGGAGCTATGTTAAAACTCCTAGTGAGACAAAATGATTGTGTCTTTGGCTTCTCCAAAGTAGACCCTCAGGCTGCTAAATCAATAATAACCAATCTAAAAATATGGGTTCCATTAGTCAGAAGGGCAAATTTCTTCATCCAGTAGGAAGCATGGGGTAGATGGTAATAACCCTCTGTGAAAAGTGAACTGATACAGCATTATAAAAATCCCACTCAAAAAAAAAACCAGGTTTGCACAGAAAAATTTACTGTAAAGCACAAGACAAAAAACTTTATTAAATATTTGATAAAAATCATACAAGGAATAAAGTACAAGGAACAGACGTTTACACACGAAGAGAGAACCAGCTAATGCTGAGGAGGAGGTTCAAATTAAGCTAAAAACAATCACATTTCACCTGAGATGGTTCGTACTATCAGGCTGGATGGGGAGCATCAATTAAGACATTACTATTTTTGGCTCTTTAGTAGCTCGAGCCATGCTTATGGCATTAATCTTTAAAAATCCTTCTCTCTAGGTATAAATTGGAATTTGAGCTGCAGATAAAGATCAAATTCCTGACTGTGTCTTTAAGTGTCCATTTCTTGTGTTCCACACTATAAAGAATTGCAATTCTGGTGTGTTTTTGTAGCTGAAATTCTCATCTTTAAAATGACATAAGCATAATTTTAGGTACTATAGAGCCAAAGATAGTGGATTCCAAGGTGACGCTTCCCTTTCAGCATGTCAGCAAGACTCTGCAAAATGTGACTAATTCCAGCTGATTTGCAGAAGACTTCATAGACAATTTTTGTGTAATGCCCCTTTCACGTTTTTCACGCGCGTGTTCTGCACATGTATTTGATGTGCAGAACTTGCATTGCTCTCTGTCCCATTGTAATCAATGGGTTTTTTCAGACTTGCATTTTTTTTCAAACACACGCACCTTTTCTACAACATGGGTTTAAATCTCAAATGAAGACTCCAGTGGACAGAAATCTGTCCATGGTCACACAGGTGCCCGGCTCATTATATCACACAGCTCTGATTAATCTCTAAGAAACTAACGAGCTATACACCTGTGTGACCATGGTCATATTTCTGTCCACTGGAAGCTTCATTTAGAATGACAGCAAGCAGAGATCTAGAAAACACTTAAAAATTGCTACAGAAAGTATATTGGAAAATTGTATAACTTTTCATTGTACAAATAACAACAACAATTTTCCTAAATGGGAACAACCCTTTAACTTTTGCTGGTCCTAAAAGATTGGCTCTTATACTGATTAGGTTTCCGCTACAAGAAAATCAACATTTTCCATACTTTCAAAACTTTTCACTAAATTTCTCTGATAAAAGCATTTACTTTTACTGTACAGTTACAAATACTTTGTAATGTTTTTTTTAATATGTGCATGGATAAATATCCAAGTTGGTTGATTATTTGCATAGCAAATATCCATTATTAGTGCTTCTGGTGTCAGATTAAAGAAGAGACTTTCAAACTACCGTATATACTCGAGTATAAGCTCACCCAAGTATAAGCCGAGGCTCCTAATTTTACAACAAAAACCTGGGAAAACCTATTGACTCGAGTATAAGCCGAGGGTGGGAAATGCATTGGTGCCTCCTCAGTATATAGCCTGCCGGACCCTGCCCCATAGTATATACCCAGCACCTGCCAGCCCATATCCCCCAGTATATAGCCAGCCCCTTACCCCAGTATATAGCCAGCAGCGGGGGAAGCCGTAAAGGTGAGTTTTGATATTTTTTTACTCGAGTTTGGGTTTTTAGCACATTTTTTGTGCTGAAAAACTAGGCTTATACTCGGCTTATACTTCATACTGACTTTTAAACTACAGCAGGCTTGTAGTTCTGAAAGCTACTGAATCATGGAGATATGGGCAGCTACACTTAGGTCCATTAATATTTGGATACAGAAACAAGTTCATTTTTTACCTGTTTATCGAAACATATTCGAGCTATAGTTATATAATGGATATGGATGTAAAGCCCAGAACATTGTGGTGGTGAATCTGTTGCAGTTTAAGACTGCTTTTAGCTGGTCTAAACTATGCACCACAGAGATAGCACCTTCCTTATTTTTTTGGTGCACAAATTATTTCCCACCCCTTTCAGGAGATCACAACCCCTTTCTCAATGCCACACCCCTTTGTTTGACGGGCCAAAAAAGTGCTTAAAAATTATCTGCCTGGGAAGGCATTTGTGGTACATAAATCTGGTGCAAGTGAGTAATGAATTCCCGCTATTATGTGCTTCACTGCAGCCAAGCTGATTGTTCAGTCAATGACCCAAAACATAAAGCCAAAACATATTCTTGGAATATTCTGAAATGGCCAAGCCAGTCACCTGATATCAACCCAATTCAGCAAGCATTTCACTTGTTAAAGACTAAACTTAAGACAAAAAAGCCCCAAAACAGCTGCGGTATAGAAAACCGCTGCGGTAAAGGCCTGGCAGAGCATTACAAAGGGGGAAACACAGAAATATCTGGTGATGTCCATGAGTGCAAGACGTCAGGTGGTCATTGCCAACAAGGAGTTTTCAACCAAGTATTAGAAATTAATGCACAAAAATACAAAAATACAAGTAATAGACTGCTTGTTGAAGGTGCACAGTAGAGGGAGGGGAAGCCGGGCCGGTTCCGGAGTGGCAAATCCAAAGAATAAAGGAATTTCAAAAATGAATAAATTCCAATAAACTTTAATGCTCCATTAAAAATACATGACAGACATGGAAGTCATGTAAAAATACCAGCGCGTTTCGACTAAGAGTTTAAGATTTGTGTGGTTCAAAATTCATTGGTCTTTTTCTCATGCATTTTGAACGAAGCATTAAACTATAATGGATTTTATTCACTTTTGAGTGCTGGAGAAATTCCTTTTTTTCTTTGGATTAGAAATGAACATTTTATTTACAATAATTTCATTTGTCCAATTACCTTTGAGCTCCTGAAATGAAGTGATTGTGTTTAAAAATGCTTCAGTTTCTCACATTTTTATACACTCCTTTTGCTCAATCCACTGAATTAAAGCGGGAAGTCTGAATTTCAACTGCATCTGAAATGTTTTGTTCAAAATGCATTGTTGTAATGTATAGAACCAAAATTAGAAAAATGTCTCTGTCCAAATATTTATGGACCTAACTATAAATATATATAGTAGCCTGACTCATCTCTGGCAAAAGATGAAAGTTTTCTGCTCATTTTCATATGGTTTTGAGGTGAATTCAAGAAAGGACATTTTATATCCTAGTTTAGTGGGCTTAAAGTAGGTGACACATTTTCTTTAATGTGTTATGTCTATAGCCATAACTGCCATAAAAACCTGCAGGACTGAGGGAGCAGCTCTGAGCCAGTACAATGTATTTATCAATTTACTTTATATTTTATCTATAATAAATACATAACACATGTGCTTTTCACCTAAAAATAGTTAAGCAAGCAAGAATTTTATAAAATTGAAAGTGGTCTGCAGTAAACTTCATTAATTGTTGCACAAAAATCACTGCATTCTTCAGCTTTCAGTGCGCCGATTCCTCATGGAAAGATCATCACCAAATTGTTTTTCTTCCCTAGAAAGCCAAATATAATTTTAGTTAATACACATCACTGGCTTAGTACTAACACTTTAGATATGTGTATATGCAGTAATTATTTTACAATGTAGAAAAAGAAATATTGCTATGAAAAGTTATAGAACATTGATCTGATGTATGCAAAATGGAAATGACTTCGAAGGCTTCCAATATAATATGTAGACAGCCTTAGACTACTAGACTGTGTCCCCATCATGAGTGGTGGGATCCACCGCTATGACGTCCATATCCCCTAAGAGGTCGTAATGATATGAGTTATCTTAATGAGACATTTCCTTTAAGTAATATTTAAATAACACAAAACAAAACTGAAAATAAAAAAATAACAAGATATCAAAACTTCCAAAAAAAATCAAAACTACTTACATTTAAAGTTCCTGTTCGTAGTATTCGGGCTGATAACTTTATTAGCAAAGATAATGAAGAGCACATGATGAGAACACTTGAGATCAGGTCGAAGATTTGTAAAGCCAAATGATACCATTCATAGTGAAGGGGTTCTTGGCATACATTCTGAAACTCTGCATATGGGAAAGGAAATTTGATTGCGTAGCCAATGTAGTTGGTTGATGACATCCCAGCAAAAGTGTAGTAACAATATGGACCAATAAGTATGGAAGCAATGGCCACTGTAAGCTGCACAGGGGATCCGATTATACTTAAAAGGCTCAGGGTAAATGTGGATTCCCACTACAAAACATGGCAAACAATCAATAAGCTATTATATAACTTTGTAGCTTAAAAAAATGATTATATTCACTATTAAAATAATTACCAATGATCTTTGTGTCCATTCACGATAAGCTATGAGTGTAAGAATGCCAACAGACAGGGCCTATGTAACAACAGAAAGACAAAATATAATAAGTTATGTACATACCAAATTATGAAAAACACCAACAACTCATTAAAAACATTTAATAGAGCACTTACAAAAGTTGTGCTCCATTATGATATTTCATGTGTCAGTTTCTTGACAGTTCTTTATCTAGCTCTTTCTATCTGCATAAATTATTTTGGGATGGTTCCTTAGCAACATTGCAAATTTGCCTTTCTATGCATCAGTCAATGAGCACCTTCAGGAGCGGATTTAATGGAACAACGGGCCATGGGCTGTGTGAAAAGTGTGGGCCCCTTACATAACAGATTTCTTAAGTTGTTTGCTACAGTAGGGATCTGTGCCTTTTCTACTACATTTGCACCAAAATGTTTTTGTAAATTGAGTTTTTCACTGCACTCCCCGCCCTTAACATAAGGGTGCCCCTTATGTTAGTAGTCCACCTGCCAGTAAACAGGACAGTGGAATGAACAGAGTCCTTCAACTACAAATATCATACAAGCACATATAAGATTTAATACTATGTGCACATACACCTAACTATATACACATATGTACATACATGTATATACACACACATTGGGGCGTATTTACTAAGGGTCCTGCACCCGCATTTCCATTGTGTTTTCTGACGTTTTTGGGGATCACACCACTGGGACAGGGATTTAGAAGGGGATTGTGTTGCACGCAATCGGATTTTGGCACATTGATGCCGGCTTTCATGCAACAGAAATCGGGGGCGCGCCAACGGACAATCCGACTGATTCGGACAGAGCGCAGGATTTAACTAAATTGTATCACAAGCCAAGCACTTACATGCATCGGAAATAAGATGTTAAACCTTGGCGGACCTGAGCGGGGATCGACACATGCAGGATATCAGGCGTACGATGTAAGTGAATCGCTGCACAGTGCATTCTCGTCGGACACTCCGGATCGGGGAAGGTGCAGGACCGTGTAATTAAATGTACCCCATTATGCACTTACAGTTTACCCACACATATATAAATAGATACTGTGTAAATATTATCATTGAATACCTTGCTCTGTACAAAGTTGAATGTGCTGACAACAAAATCACAAAAAAAAAAAATCAATGAAAATCAAATTTATTAACCAATGGAGACCTGCATTTGGAGTCATCCACAAAATTAAAATGGAAAAACACATAATAATAATCTTTATTTATATAGCGCCATCCAATTCCGTAGCACTTTACAAATAGGGGTCATGTAATAATAATGCATCACAGAGTACATATGGAACTATAGGCCCTGCTCACAAGAAGTTACAGTCTATGAGGATCAAGGTAGTGACACATGAGGTAATAGAGATTGTATAAAGGTCCAGCCATAATTTATAAGGAAACAATATAAAATAATTTAATAGATAAAAATTCTTCTGCTTGAACCAGCCATCAGCCATCAGCCACCAGCAAAAGTGACTGCAGAGAAGCCTGGAGCTTGGTATCTGGTGTTTGCCGGATGACAGACGGGAGATAGGACATAGGATGGATAAGTAAAGCGAGAGTTGACATTTCATGCAGTTAGCGAGTGTGATAGGCTTGCCTAAAGAGATGGGTTTTAAGAACACGTTTTAAACTTTGTAGGGTGGGTATTGGTCTGGAAGTTCAAGGAAGGGCAGTCCAAAGTCGAGGATTGGTGCAGCTCGGGATAAGTCCTGTAGATAACAAGCTTATCCAACTTTGATGTAGAGCCCCCAGAGCTCTGCAGATTCACTTACCTTGCTACGCTCCAGCGACAGTCTCCTTTCTCTGGTGCACGTGTCTCCGCCTCCTAGGGCCAGCACACCAATGATTGGTGCTGGCCGACCGCCTTCCCAGATAAATTCCCGCCTCTTCCTGTGCCCCCTTCCAGATCTTCGTGCCTTGTGCCTTAGAGAAAGCTTGCTTTTGATGTCTCTTGTGTTTATGGAGATTTCCCATTATGACCTGGGCTCTGTTCCTGACTTTGCTTCTTCGCTGCCATTCCTGACCTTCTGCTACATCCCCGACTCCGATCCCGTGCTGCCTGATTCTGTACCTTGCCTTGGCCACCAAGACAAAGTCGCGTCTGTGGAGTGACCTGGTAGTACCATGTCGCAGCAAGTCCAATACGCTTTGTGGCGGTGAAAACCGGGTGGCGTTTAAACTCCGCTTCCAGGTGTTGGCTTATGTCATCGGTTGCGGTGGTCCAGTGGGCCCACTACCCCTGGTTCCGTACAATGTAATGTCTGTATAACAAGACAAAAAGAGGCTCAGTAATGTGTGTGACCTCCACGTGCCTGTATGATCTCCCTACAATGACGCGGCAACCCACACTTCCCATCCATCCTTCAGCATGACCGGTTTGGCAGTTGGTCAGTAATGGTATGGGGTGACATTTCTTTAGAGGTCCGCACAGCTCACCAGAGGTAGCCTGGCTGCCATTAGATACCGAGATGAGATCCTCAGACCCCTTGTGAGACCATATGCTAGTGCAGTTGGCCCTAATGTGAGACAATGCTAGACCTCATGTGGCTGGAGTGTGCCAACAGTTCCTGCAAGATGAAGGCATTGAAGCTATGGACTGGCCCTCTTATGCCCCAGACCGGAATCCGATTAAGAACATCTGGGACATCATGTCTTTAAAGCTTTAGTCCAGGTCTGGGAGGAGATCCCTTAGGAGACCATCCCCAACCTCTTCGGAAGCATGCCAAGGCATTGTAGAGAAGTCATACAGGCACATGGAGGCCGCACACAATACTGAGCCTCATTTTGACTTGTTTTAAGGACATTACATCGAAGTTGGATCAGTCTGTAAAGTGTTTTTCCACTTCAATTTTGTAGGCGACTCCAAATCCAGGCCTCCAATAATTTTTTTTGTGATTTTGTTGTCAGAATTTCAAAAAACAATATGTGACTTGTCTGTGCTGCAGACTGCTCAGCTCTCAGCCCCCACCTTTGTGCTCCTGGACAGCTCCTCCCTCTCCCACTGATGTCAGCTCACCAGGCTATGTGCTCTGTTAAAGAGCAGGAAGAAGGAGCTGTACAGGAGCACAAAGGTGGGGGCTGAGTCACATGTTGTTTTTTTTAAATGCATCCAAACCAAAGCCAACCCCTAGGATTATACCGAGGATTCTGTCATGGTGCCAGGTGAGTTATAACACACAATTACACTCACCGGCCACTTTATAAGGTACACCTGTCCAACTGCTCGTTAACACTTCTAATTTCTAATCAGCCAATCACATGGCAGCAACTCAGTGCATTTAGGCATGTAGACATGGTCAAGACAATCTCCTGCAGTTCAAACCAAGCATCAGTATGGGGAAGAAAGGTTATTTGAGGGCCTTTGAACGTGGCATGGTTGTTGGTGCCAGAAGGGCTGGTCTGAGTATTTCAGAAACTGCTGATCTACTAGGATTTTCACACACAACCATCTCTAGGGTTTACAGAGAATGGTCCGAAAAAGAAAAAACATCCAGTGAGCGGCAGTTCTGTGGGCGGAAATGCCTTGTTGATGCCAGAGGTCAGAGGAGAATGGGCAGACTGGTTCGAGCTGATAGAAAGGCAACAGTGACTCAAATCGCCACCCGTTACAACCAAGGTAGGCAGAAGAGCATCTCTGAACGCACAGTACATCGAACTTTGAGGCAGATGGGCTACAGCAGCAGAAGACCACACCGGGTGCCACTCCTTTCAGCTAAGAACAGGAAACTGAGGCTACAATTTGCACAAGCTCATCGAAATTGGACAGTAGAAGATTGGAAAAACGTTGCCTGGTCTGATGAGTCTCGATTTCTGCTGCGACATTCGGATGGTAGGGTCAGAATTTGGCGTCAACAACATGAAAGCATGGATCCATCCTGCCTTGTATCAACGGTTCAGGCTGGTGGTGGTGTCATGGTGTGGGGAATATTTTCTTGGCACTCTTTGGGCCCCTTGGTACCAATTGAGCATCGTTGCAATGCCACAGCCTACCTGAGTATTGTTGCTGACCATGTCCATCCCTTTATGACCACAATGTACCCAACATCTGATGGCTACTTTCAGCAGGATAATGCGCCATGTCATAAAGCTGGAATCATCTCAGACTGGTTTCTTGAACATGACAATGAGTTCACTGTACTCAAATGGCCTCCACAGTCACCAGATCTCAATCCAATAGAGCATCTTTGGGATGTGGTGGAACGGGAGATTCGCATCATGGATGTGCAGCCGACAAATCTGCGGCAACTGTGTGATGCCATCATGTCAATATGGACCAAAATCTCTGAGGAATGCTTCCAGCACCTTGTTGAATCTATGCCACGAAGAATTGAGGCAGTTCTGAAGGCAAAAGGGGGTCCAACCCGTTACTAGCATGGTGTACCTAATAAAGTGGCCGGTGAGTGTATATTGTAATGCAAATGCTTATAAAAAGCAGAAAGGCAGATTTGCAATGCAGCTGTAATGGGCCCCTGCATCCTGTCTTGAGTGAAAATTAGGTACCTGGACACAAATAGTCAATGAAGCCTCTAATGTAACTGGAGACCCAAAAAACACTCATCCTAAACAAGTAATCATTATTATGAACTGAATAATGGCACATCTCAAATTACACAAAATGACCAGTGAATACTGTAATGTGTTACTATTGTGACAGATAATAAGAATAAAATATCATCTGTAAAGAGCATTTCATACAGGAGCATAATGTCAGAGATATACTAAACTAATAACATGTTGTACCAGCCATAAAATAGGAAGGATCAAATAGCTTGTCATACCTGAGCTTTAAATGTATCACTGCTAACAAAACAACTTCTTCAGGGCAAGAGTTTCCGGGAATTAAATCTGAAACATGTCACGGATGCACCCACGATCCATGTTGTGAATCGCGGGCACACCCGAGCCCCTCTACGTGATGCGGTTCCCCCCGGCCTGGACTCACCTCTCCATGCTCCTGGCTCAGCCCCTGATCCAACTAGGCCGTGCCTGCGTTCCTGGCATTGATTGGCAATGGTTAATCCAGCTCAGAATTTATAATCCGGCACCTCCCTTCCTGCCTCGCCGGATCTTCAGCATCATTCCTGCTAAGTGAAAGCCTGTGATTCCTGCTCCTGTGTTTCCCGTGTCTGCTGTGTTTCTGTGGTCCTGTTAGTCTGTTCCTGTGTCCTGCTGTGCTTTCCTGGGTTCCTGTCCCGCGGGGTCTTCAGTCCATGCCAAGCGTTACCAGTATTCCTCCGTGTTCCTGTGTTACCAGTGTTACTCCGTGTTCCAGCTGTCTTCTCAGGCCTGGACTGTTTCTTGCATTTCCTACCGTACTACCTACTATGTTCCCAGCATCCACAGACCCATGCATTTCAACATGTTCACACCTTAATGAGGGTCAACTCTGCTCATTCACAAGACAGTTATACCCGCCCATACATCATGTAACGAGTCAAAAACCCTGCCTGATGTTGAAAGGGTGTACAATAAAGACTTGATTCTAACAAAAATAAGATATTAATTCAAACAAAACAATCGATCTAATATATTATTGTTTTACCTGTATAATAATTTCTAGCCTAGTACTAACTCTCTCTCCGAAAGAATCCTATTCCATGAGATGTACCTCAAGTCCCAGCAATATATAATGCTACCACTAGATATATTAAAGCCAAACACACTAAGTATATATATATATTGTGAATTTCCCCACTGTGGGACTAATAAAGGATTATCTTATCTTATCTTATAGATTTCATACAAAAGCACATATTAAACAAAGTAAAACCAGCCAGATTGTCCATGGATGCTGGGAACGTATCTTTTTGTATACTTATCCAAGTGGCTTTGGGCGAGTTACCATGCACCTGAGAAGACGTCCATGTGGTGCTAACTAGAGGTGGACTGAGCCGTATGCTGTTCAATTAAACTTTTTGATTGCTAGTTGTTGTATTGTACGGCCCAATTCACACCTTCATTTGGACCTCTGTTATTATCTTCCATAGCTGAAACGATAATAATGGAAGTCTAGTGGATGCCTTAAAATGCTGATTGAATTCTGTGGACTTTGCCTGAGTCATTAGTATTTGGTTCTATGCTTTTGTGATTGTCACCACATGTACATATCTATGGTCTGACAACCATATATTTTTGTATTATGAATAAAGGAAATCATTGAAATTGATTATTATTTCTACTTTTAGGTATTGTGAATTTACTGGACAGACTGTAGGTGATTTACAGAGCTGTAGCATATTCAAATGAGGAATTTGTGCAGTCTTAGAGTACAGACCCCACTGATGGCCTCCTCACCATGTGTGCCTAGTCCAAATGACGTGAAGATGTGCAATCAATATGCATTCTAAGCCTCAGTACTAGAACACGCCTATGAAACATGATACATTCCCCTCTTTTTTCTTACTTTGTTTCTAAGAATCTGATGGTTAAGTGAGCATGAAAACTCTTATGGCACACTAAATGTAGAGAAGGTACATTAGTGGAATTCAGATCATCTGTATTAATAAGTTGTGGTACGCATATACAGTATATTCACTAAAATAAATTGTTCAAAATACAATTGATGGTTATAGTTGAAGGACGCCCAAACATAAGTCTAACATTTACCGATACAGTTGATTTGAAATAAAATTTATCAGCAACCAATCCAGTGTTGCCTGATAACAAATTTTTATTGTCTGCAAAAAAGTTGCCTATATTTGCTGCTTTGACTTTGACTGTCATTATAGAAGATCCAAATTTAATTCGGACTTCAATATATATGGTTACTGGGACAAAAATGTATTCAACAACTGTTTAACCATCAACCTACTTCGATTTAATGTGTACAATCCCCTCCAATTTTGCTTGACATTGACTGTCATAGCATTTCACTGGATTGAAAGTACAATATTTTTGCTCCAACTAACTTCTCAAGTAAACTTGCCCCATACTTTCAGATTGCTCTACTGACCAGTGACAGTAGTTTTATCATGGCCCAGTGCTTGAATTTAACCCTGCCTTTTTTCTCACACCAGATATATGAAGAGGCTCAGCTACTTCATATATCCAGCACCCAACCATCTAGCTGGAAACTTCTAAGCCAGGTGACCTGGTGTAGAATTGCTCTATGACCTACAACGTTAACTATAACCAGTGCACCAACGCAGGGCGTCCACACTCCACACCAGCCCACACCATTTCTCTTTACACTCACTTGGCATGGAGGTAGTGCAAGGGGGAAATGGACATACTTCCTCGCCATGCACCAGGAATTGTACCTATATTAAGGCTTGTATGCCAGTTAATGCCTTGATAAATTCCCCCACTATGTGTATGTACGCCAGGGCAACAATGTTGGTCTGCTAGTACTATCCTCCACCAGTGCACACATAGAAAACTGAGACAGCAGATCTATGCTTGAAAAATGTTCTCAAAGAATGAAATGTAGGAAAATTTGAAATGGCTCTCATATGTAATATACTGAATATATACATGGTGGATGGACATATAGTGGACAAACATGTGTCATGGTTTATATATTCTTCAGAAGTTTGGTTGTTTTTACAGAAAAAAGTATTTAAAATGATGCACATGAGCCTGAGGAGCTCCAGGCTTTATTGACAGTTATAGAGCCCGGAGCCCTTCAGGCTCATTTGCATAATTTTTTAAGCCTAATTTTGTAAAAACATGAGCAAGAGCAGCTAAAAGCAGCTAAAAAGCAGATCCTGCCAGATGGGGCACACACTAGCATGTAAGGGTGCTTGGTTTACAATCAGTAATCCTAGTGGTAGATTTCCTTTAAATAACCCTGGATTGCTTGGGATAGGCTGGTTTAATCATGCAAAGTTCACTAGCACTTAAACCTGGTGACTGCTGAGCAGTATTGTGCGGAGAACATGGTGGCCAGGGGAAGAATATAGATGATAGATACTAAAAAAACATTACCGGACAGGTCCTTTTGTGTGGGTGCTCTTATCATCATCAAACATCTCTACCTTTTTTCATTTGCACTATTCTCAAGATGAATGTTATCTGCACGGTGACTACCTTCCTCATTAATGCCACCCATCGTTGTAGGATCATCCAACATCAAACACTTCAAATTGAAGATTTCTATTTTAACTGGCCAATCAATTTTAATCAAGATTAAAACCAGTGTTACATTTTCTTGAGCTGTTAAATCGTGCTAACATTAAAAATGTTCTAAAATTATACCCGTTTTATGGGTTACTGTCACCTGTAATGGCATAATTCAATTCTGGGCAAAACCTTTACCAGTAACTGTAGTAGCAGCCAAGGTTGTATATTTGTTAAGATGTATTGGATTAGTAATGTACTTCAGAAATAATTGTTGATGTAATGCTTCTTTGTGACATGGCAGGTCTTTTTATTCAGTGTCAAGGAGCATTCAACCCTCAGGAAACTGAATTCTGTAACTGCTTCTATAGGATACTTATGGGATTACCCTTATGGGTCTTACATGGTAGTGACTTTAATGAGGGTAGAGTGGCTAAAGAGCTCACTTTTATGGTGGCATTGTACATGGGCGTGATCTCCTTTGGGTGCCAAAAGAGTGTATCTTACACTTGAATGGTCTCTTTTTCTCTCAATATTAATAGATTTCAGAAGAGTTAAATTACTAATCTGTTGCTGGGTAATGTTACAGTGGTTATGCAGAAAAAGGCCGCCCTATATACCATTCATGAGATAGGGGAGAGGGAAGTAGGACTAACAATAACAATATTCAACGGTAGTCCAAGGGATAGACATATAACACAAGGATTAAAATTACATTTATTTGTACATATTGTAAATGTTTGTATAGTTCTTGATAATAATATATGGAAATAGAATTTCATAAATAAAAATATTAAATCTCCTTTAAAATATGTCAGACATACAATATGAAACAAAAGACATGTAATGAGAAATATGTTACTTTATAAGACACCTTCTAAATTAAAAATTTGCTTCTGGCATCCAAGTATAGGTCTCAAATATTTCCTAGAACAGGGTGTGAGGTGCAATAAATCTGGCTACACTTATAAATCTTATGTTTACAGTTCAGTCTATGTAGATATGTCAAGAATGTGCTGATTTACTGTGTAGCACCATATATGTTGATTCACTGTGCAGAACACATGGTACCACCTTATCAGTCCACACCAGTCACCCAGGGCAAAGCAACCTCTTTTACCAGCTGTTTAGCTATAGCAATCATCATATTCCACAAACTTCTGATATGATACACTGCGTCAATTGTGACCTCCTAGATACCCCATGATATTGAGGTTTTATAACAGGTTGGTGCAGATTAACCCCTCAGAAGCACCAAAAGGGTACTTACATGTGTATATCTAAATGGAAGGGGATCCTCTTCATCTGTATTAATGGCTTTAAACTAATTGTCTTGGTTACAATAATCTTACAAGTGATGACAAGAAGCCACAGCTCTCCATGGTTTTCCTCTCATTCCTGACAGAGACACCAGAACATAAGACAGTTCTTGAACTCAAAGGTTGGTAGGAAGTATCAGAGTGCCAGTTTCACTCCACCAGGGCCTCAAAATAATTAATTACACACAATTTGGCTGGGTCTCACTCTAGTGTCTACAGGGGGCACTGTTGTCTCTGTTTTTAGCATTTATTACTTTCTTCAGGGACTTGGTCTCCATCTTTCTCTGACCAGTCATAGTAGTCATATAGTTGGTCTAAATAGTGTCAAGGTCCAATAAGGGCAGCATTTTGTATTTCAGTTCTAACATTAGACTCAACAGTATGTCTTGTGAGTCTATCACCCTCTTATGTCTTCAGGTTTTATAGTTGCCCTCTACTGATTCACCACTCAAGTACTTTTTCCTACTACTATCAACCTATTGCTCCAGGGTGCTCACTGCATGCCAACATACAGTATATTCTTGTTAATGCCAGGATACTGTATAGAGCAGTTACTAAGACCCATTCTACACGCGCGTGCTCTGTGCATGCTTTTGATGAGCAGAAATTTTTTCACGCACACAGGCACGTTTTTTTAATGCGCGTTTAAATCTCAGCACTTTTGCAAGTCAAACGCGTGAAAAACGCATTATACAAGTCTATGGAGATGCATCAAAAACACATTGCACTCTGAGACACATGCAAGTGCAATGCGTTTTTCATGCATCATAGAAAAGATGCATATGTCATTTTGATTACAAGGCAAATTTTTCACAAGGAATATTTTTGTTTTTTTGTTTTTTGTGATTGGTGTTTTAATATTCATAAGTTGATTATTATGTTGAGATGGCTCGTCACTGGAATTAAAAGATGGGCAGACA
The DNA here is from genome assembly GCA_019512145.1 of Engystomops pustulosus. Taxonomy (NCBI): domain Eukaryota; kingdom Metazoa; phylum Chordata; class Amphibia; order Anura; family Leptodactylidae; genus Engystomops; species Engystomops pustulosus. The sequence goes on along the minus strand of CM033643.1, from coordinate 59,369,614 downwards.
ATCCCAAGAAATATATAAATAAAAAATGGTGTATTTAGACTTGATAAGTATAAATGTCCGAGGGCTTAACTCACCTATAAAAAGATTCATGGTATGGGAATGTATAAAGTCTTACTCCCCAGATGTTGTTTTATTGCAAGAGACACATCTGCTGGAAAAAGACCAACACAGATTCAGAAATGATCTCTATACATCTATATATTTCGCGTCAGGTACAGATAAAAAAAAAGCCGGGGTGTTAATAGCAATAAAAAAAACACTCCCAATAGCAGAGGTGAGATGTGAAACAGATAGCCAAGGGAGATATGTCCTAATTCAATGTCTTGTTTACAACCAACCATACACTATCCTGAATATATATGCTCCGAATCGGGGACAGAAAAAATTTATAAAAACTGTCCTTAGTAAATTAAATAACACATACAAAAGAAATATCATTGTGGGAGGGGACTTCAACGCAATACTAAATACATGTCTAGACTCCACAAATAAAGGTCCTGGAATTAAGAGGAGACCGTGTATTGAGAAACTCATAAAAGAAATAGACTTACATGACGTATGGAGATACGAACATGGAGAAAAAAGAGACTTCACGTTTTTTTCCAACCCACATCAGAGCTATTCAAGGATAGATTACTTTTTAGTGAGTAGACCATTAATAAACAAGACAGTGAAGGCAGACATTATGCCAATGACTTTTTCGGATCATTCTCCAATAAAATTGAGGATATCCGTTGAAGGAACGTCGGTGCTTGGAAGAACATGGAGACTTAACTATACGGTTCTCAAAAAATTTAAAAAAAGGATAGAAGCGGATCTAAAAATTTTTTTTGAAAAAAATATAGTTGGATGTGACTCACCAACGCTTCTGTGGTGCGTCCATAAGGCATTCTTTAGGGGGCATCTCAAAATGCTAAACTCCCATATGAGGAAAGAAGAATCCAAAAAACGGGACGCCCTCATAAAACGTATTCAAATATTAGAAAAATGTCAGAAGATAAATCCAAACAAAAGTACAGCAGATATAATTACATACCTAAGGCAAAAAATAAAGCTACTATCTCTTCAAAACTATAGAGAAGCACTACGTAAACAGAAGTTACATAAATTCGAGTTAGACGGCAATAGAAATAAACTACTGACTGACAAAATTAAGAAAGAAACATCGGATACCAAATTAGAAAAGATCATAACATCAGATGGATCTGTAACTTATGATCCGCAAAAAATAGTAGCCACTTTTCAAAACTTCTACTCAGGTTTATATAATTTGGAGAGTAAGGGTGAGGTATCTAAACCAGACATACATCTTATCGAAGCCTTTTTTAAGCCATTACTTCTACCAAGTATAAACCATCAACAGGCCCAAGAATTAGAAGGGGAGATCACCTTACATGAAGTTAAATCCACAATAAAGAGACTTAGAAAAGCAAAGGCACCAGGCCCAGACGGTCTAATTAATGAGTACTATTGTCAGTTTACGGATATACTATCTCCATATAAAAAGGGCAGAGATGGGGATGTAGGATGGTAACACCAGAAGGGAGAGGGTGCCTCGGAGCTTATCTTTAACCGAAATTCACTATTTTAGGCCCCTTCTACACTTGCGTTGCAGATCACGTCAGAGTCTGATCAGGGTGTGATCAGGGTTTGGTCACTGAAAAACTGACATTTTGCAACAGAGTGCAATCAGTTTTCAGTCAGAGTTTGTGTCCCAGTTTTTCACGCGTCTTTTCAATGCATTTTCAATGCGTTTTTCATGTGCGTTGCATTGCAGATAGCGGTAAAAGGACTCAGGGAACTGAGCTCTATCTTTTTCTATGATGCATGAAAACGCATTGCACTTGCATTGTCGCTCAGAGTGCAATGTGTTTTTGATGCATCTCCAAGACTTGTATGGTGCGTTTTCATCGCGCGTGACTTGCAAAAGTGCTGAGATTTAAACGCGCATTTAAAAAACGTATTTAAAAAAATTTCTGCTCATCAAAAGCACGTACAGAACACGCGCGTGTAGAATGGGTCTTAGTAACTGCTCTATACAGTATCCTGGCATTACAAGAATATACGTATGTTGGCATGCAGTGATGCACCCCGGAGCAATAGGTTGATAGTAGTAGGAAAAAGTACTTGTTAGCAATTACCATATTACCCCATATAATAAGTGTGCAGGAATTATGTTCACTACCACAAATAATGAGTGGTGAATCGGAGAGGGCACATAACCCTGGAAGACATAAGAGGTGATAGACTCACAGACATACTGTTGAGTCTAATGTTAGAACCTGAAATACAAATGCTGCCCTATTGGACCCTGACACTATTTAGACTGATGAAGACCATATATGACTATATGACTGCAGAGAAAGATGAGACCAAGTCCCTGAGAAAGTAATAAATGCTAAAAACAGAGACAACGTGCCCCGGACACACAGGGACCTATCCAAATTGTGTGTAATCAATTATTTTGAGGCCCTAGTGGAGTGAACTGGCACTCTGATACTTCCTACCCACCTTTGAGTTCAAGAACTGTCTTATGTTCTGGTGTCTCTGTCAGGAATGAGAAGAACACCATGGAGAGCTGTGGCTTCTTTTCATCCTTGTAAGATTATTGTAACCAAGACAATAGTTTAAAGCCATTAATACAGATGAAGAGGATCCCTCCATTTAGATATACACATAAGTACCCTTTTGGTGCTTCTGAGGGGTTAATCTGCACCAACCTGTTTATAAACCTCAATATCATGGGGTATCTAGGAGGTCACAATGTGACGCAGTGTATTAATTCAGAAGTTTGTTGGAATATGATATTGCTATAGCTAAACAGCTGGTAAAGAGGTTTGCTTTGGCCCTGGGTGACTGGTGTGGACTGCTAAGGTGTGTACCATTGTTCTGCCCATAATCACATATATGGTGCTACACAGTAAATACAGCACATTCTTGACCATATCTACATCGACTGGAACTGTAAACGGACAAACAGATTATATAAGACAGTTTATTGAACTAAGCCTGAGAGAAGAATATTTGGCTCTATGTCACATTGGACTAGCCGAAGCAAATTTAATTTAGAGGGCTAGGTAGAGACATATCTAGACGGATGTCTTTTGCATATGGTATGCGACGGATATTAAGGATAAAGGGGGAGTATTTATGATCCTGAAATGAGAGTATATTCGGAGAATTAACAAACTTACGATTTCGATAGTAACGCAGACTGCCGCACTGTTGGGAGCATGATGAACCAGACCTCTAGCAACAGGTTTAAATTTAATGGTTCATTCATGAATATAATTTGAGGACACGCAAAGCAATGGACCATCAGAGAAATCACCTCGCTTTGTGTGCAAATTAATCAACTGTCCGACGGCGTTTCCCTATAAGGATGCAGCGTCGTATTCCGTCACGCACCAACAGTCGACTATCTTTAGGGAAGCTCTGACGCTATTAAAACTCTTGTAACAGGGCTACGTAATTCCCAATCAGAAGTCAGTTTAAATTATTTGCCTATTTGGTGTTGAATCTCTGGTGACCGTTGAATAAAACCGATCAAGAATATTGAAGACGCTGTCGGCTAGCCTAGCTTTCTAACATCTCCAATGCACTTATCGTCATGGTGAACCGACATCTTTACGAAATTACACTAAGATGGGGTGTAGGATACGGCAAAGGTATTGGTGTTTCGCGTTATTCTCTACCGGACCTGTTAGAGATTGTCCGGGCTGTACCCCGGGGGTTGCGGGGTCCACTATTAGAGTACGTTGTCGGGTTAGATTCGAAACACGGGAGGCAAGATGTGTTGGCGCCCTATGCTACCGTTTCGGATGGCACAGATTAGTAATTTAACTCTCTGAAATCATTAAATGAAGAAAAGAGACCATTCAATATAGATACACTCTTTGACACCCAAAGGGGACACTCCCATGTACATGCCACCATAAAAGTGAGCTCTTTTAGCCACTCTACCCATTAAAGTCACTACTATTAGACCCATAAGGGTAATCCCATAAGTTCCCATAAAGCGTTACAGATTCAGTTTCCGAGGGTTGAATGCTCCTTGACACTGATAAAAGACCTGCTGTCACAAAGAAGCATTACATCAACAATTATTTCTGAAGTACATTTTATCCATGCATCTAACAAATTACAACCTTGGCTGCTACTACAGTTACTGTAAAGCTTTGCCCAGAATGACATTCATCCATTAAGGTGACAGTAACCCATAAAAGGGTATCATTTAGAACATTTTAAGTTAGCACATTTAAAGCTTCGAAAGTATCACTGGCTTTAATCTGATTAAAAATGAGACCATTAAAAAGAAATCTTCAATGAAGTGTTTGATGTTGGATGATCCTACACGATGGGTGGCATTATGAGGAAGTAGTCACCGTGCAGATAACATTCATTTGAGACTAGTGCAAATCAAAAAAAGTAGAGATGTTGTGATGATGATAGAGCACCCACACAAAGGACCCTGTCCGGTAATGTTTTTTAGTATCTCTCATCTATATTCTTCTCCCTGGCCACCATGTTCTCCGCCAATACTGGCCTCACAGTCCACCAGGTTTAAGTGCTAGTGAATTTGCATGATTAAACCCAGCCTATCCCAAGCAATCCAGGGTTATTTAAAGGAAATCTACCACCAGGATTACTGATTGTAAAACCAAGCACACCTTACATGCGAGTGTGTGCCCCATCGGGCAGGATCTGTTTTTAGCTGCTTTTAACTGTTCTTGCACATGTTTTTACAAATTAGGCTTAAAAAATTATGCAAAATGAGCCTGAAGGCTCCGGGCTCTAAACTGTTCATAAGCCTGGAGCTCCTCAGGCTCATGTGCATCATTTTAAATACTTTTTCTGTAAAAACAACCAAACTTCTGAAGAATATATTAACCATGACCATGTTTGTCCACTAATGTCCATCCACCATGTATATATCAGTATATTCATATGAGAGCCATTTCAAATTTCCTACATTTCATTCTTTGAGAACATTTTCAAGCATAGATCTGCTGTCTCAGTTTCTATGTGTGCACTGGTGGAGGATAGTACTAGCAGACAACATTGTTGCCCTGGCGTACATACACATAGTGGGGAATTTAATAAGGCATTAATGATGGCATACAAGCCTTATATAGGTACATTCCTGGTGCACTGGCGAGAAGTATGTCCATTTCCCCTTGCACACCTTCCATTCCACAGTGAGTGTAAAGAGAAATGGTGTGGGCTGGTGTGGATTATGGACGCACTGCGTTGGTGCACTGGGTATAGTTAACATTGTAGTCTAGAGCATTCTACACCAGGTCACCTGGCTTAGAAGTTTCCATCTGGATGGTTGGTTGCTGGATATATGAAGTAGCTGAGCCTCTTATATATTGGTGTGAAAAAAAGTGCAGGGTTAAATTCAAGCCACTGGCCATGATAAACTGTCTGTCAATGGTCAGTAGAGCAATCTGAAAGTATGGGGCAGTGTACTTGAAATTAGTTGGAGCAAAAATATTGTAGTTCTGATCAGATTTCTTTGGTATAAGGTAAATCATCAATCCAGTGAAATGCTATGACAGTCATTCAAGCAAATTGGGGGATTGTACACATTAAATCGAAGTAGGTTGATGGTGATACCGTTGTTGAATACATTTTTGTCCAGTACCCACATATATTGAAGTCCAAATTAAATTTGGATCTTCTATAATGACAGTCAAAGTCAAAGCAGCAAATATAGGCACTTTTTTGCAGACAATCAACATTTGTTACAGGCAACACTGGATTGGTTGCTGATAATTTTATTTCAAATCAACTGTATCGGTAAATGTTAGACTTATGTTGGGCGTCCTTCAACTAACCACAATTGTATTTTGAACATTTATTTTAGTGAATATACTGATATGCTGTACCACAACTTATTATCAGATGATCTGAATTCCACTAATGTACTTCTCTACATTTAGTGTGCCATAAGAGTTTTCATGCTCACTTCACATCAGATTCTTAGAAACAAAGTAAAAAAAAAGGGGAATGTATCATGTTTTCATAGAGAGTGTTCTAGTACTGAGCTTTCGAATGCATATTGATTGCACATCTTCACTGTCATTTGGACTAGGCACACAGTTGAGGAGCCATCAGTGGTCTGTACTCTAGACTGCACAAATTTCCTCATTGATATGCTAACAGCTAATCACAGTGCACTGTGAAACTGGAGAAAATAGGTGTAAGGCCTGACCAATTGTTTGCATAGAAATAAAAAGGAGGATGTCTTAGCATTTTTATGAAAGGCATAATTATTCTGCTACAATGCCATGGGGCACATATATCATTATTTCTGCTAGTCAAATTGGTTCATCTTTTGTCGTTTTTGCGACTTTTTTGCATATTTCCAGTACAACTAGGTCTGCACCTTGTGCAGTGCCTTATGTATCTTTGTTTCCCAGATGTTCTGTGCGACATTTCACAAAACGCAAGTGTATAAGGGGCCTAAGACTGCTTAGGCACAGAAGACAGTGGTGTCCAGAATAGTGGCATAGTTCTGTAAGTGAGAAGCGCAGAGGCAAGAAGTCATTGATAATGAAAAGGAATGTGAGGTTAGAGATAATCAGACGAAGAATGACATTGAAAGACCAAAATTTGAGAAGATTTGGCCTCTGCCTACCCTCTGTCCTCATATGATGCAGGACACTTCCCATACAGGGCCACATATGTAGTTTACATTGGAACCTTTACATAATTTCCTAACATGTAATGCAAATATCAGTCTGCTCTTGAAAACAGACTACAGAGACCTTTCTGCGTCAGAGCCCTATCTGCTGTTGATTTAAAATATATAAATGAAAATAAGGATATTTGACACCACTGAAAGAAAGGGAAAAGGCATCTCTGTAGCAGAGGAGCAGTAAACCTATTATGTGAACTAAAAAGGTAAAAAGGTGCACATAAAAAAATAACCTCTGAAAGACTGATCAGTTTCATGCATTAATGCTCCCCCTTGTGGACATTACCAAGTACTTATACCTGATTAATACAAAATTGCCTGTAAACATATACAGTTGGAGATTATTTTATTATAGTTTTCTGAAAATAACCTTTATTAATCAATTGGGCAGTGAAGGTCTCATTACTGTTCTTAGGAACAATAAAAATAAAAATATATTGATACTACTGAGGTGAATAAAGTTTTTATAATTTATGCAGCGCTAGGGAATTTGATGGTGCTACATAAATAAAGATTATTATTATTACTCATTGCAAATGGTTCTGTTTTTTAAAAACTAGCATTTGGGCTGAAATAAATACTTCCCCCCCCCCCCCCTTTCCTCTTCCACCACTAATTTTATCTGATTTTTACATTGGTTGCAGGACACCAGGGACATAAGTTTGTACATCGACATCACTTTTCAAGACTGTTGGCCATGGACTACAAAAGACGACTGACGCTTCTAGCACACACAGGGGGTCATTTATTAAGGGCCCGATTCGCGTTTTCCCGACGTGTTACCCGAATTGTTCCGCTTTAGCGCGCTTTGTACTTAAATTGCCGGGGGAGTTTGGCCGCCAAGAGCGATCGGATTGTGGCGGCATGCGGCAGCTGGCATTAGCAGCGAAGGAAATGAGGGGGGCGTGTGGTGTTTGAAGGCAAAAAACACCGAACCGAAACGAAAACCCGACGATCGGGAAAAAACCGCCGCATTTAAAAACGAAAAAAGTGTCGCATATAAGGACCGCTTACCTTCACCTGGTCCAGCTCGGTGCATTCCGGCGCGATTGAGTTACTTTTCAGCGCAGCAGCGCCACCTGGTGGACGGCGGAAGAACTACCTTATTAAATCCCGGCCGGACCCGAATCCAGAGCGGAGAAGCCGCCGCTGGAACGCGAATGGACCGGGTAAGTAAATTTGCCCCACAGTGTTTGACAAAACTTGATTTTCTCATTGCTGGTTTTTGGTAGTGTGACTTCTATGCGGCTTGATGTCACACAACCAAAGGCACTGAAAAGCTTTAGCTTTAACAGAAGGTGTAAACGAAGACACAGTTGTTAAAAGTACCCATAATATTGCTGCCAAAGTTATGAAACAATCTTGGTACAATATTTCTGATGCCTAAATGCAAGTAGCTCATTGATATAGCAGCACCTTGTAATGTACATGATGGCAATCTCTGTGGAATATGTTGGTGCTATTTAAACAACAGGAAATAAATGAATCCATTTTGATCCACAAAGTAATAACAAAAGAAAGCTATAATATTATCATGGCTTAAATATTACATATTTTGTAGTGTCTGCTTTTATTCTCTTACCAGTGCTCCATTCCATATAGGACAAGCAATCTGTGTACTCCAACCAATGTATAAAGGATTGTAGCTAAATACAGGGAAAAATGCTATAACCCCTGAGATAATGCTGAGGGTGCCAAATGCAGTCAGGATTCCGCCAGAAATCTGATAGAGGCTCGTCATTTTCCATTAAGTGCTACTTTTCACTGTCAGACAGGCTGCAACGAATGGTGTTTTCCAAGCACTTTCTGTAAACTTTTGTTTCTTGGAAACTGTAGTCAAGACACAAATCCTTTGTTTACATGTGTCAACTCAACCTGCTGCTTGCTTTTAATTGTTTTCGGATATGCTAGGGCATGGCCACCAAATAAACACGCTTGTGTAGAATACTATGGGCCCCCCCATCCCCCCTACATAAACTGACTTGTCTTTCTGTCAGTTCTTCTTCTATGAAAGAATGTGTTATGTCATCTCAGAATCGTGGGGGGTCATTCATCAACACCAAGAAATGAGTTGTCTGGAATAAAGTCTTTAACACATTCCTAGGACCCAGATGAAAATGAAGGGAAGCATACTAGTAGTGTGTGCTAGTATAATTAACCCTCAGCATTCCAAATGATTTACTAGTCCTTGTACTCTTGTCCTAAAACCCCAAGGGAATCCGTCAGCAGGTGTGTGCTACCCTAACTTATTCCAACAAAAAGTGATGACCCTCGTGACTCAGCCATGTCATTTACTTTTTTGTTGCAGTAGTTTTAATAAAGTAATGAAATAAGCGGCAGCTGAACACATGAGTCCTGTTATTTATGTGCACGTGCTCTGGAGTCTCAGTATTTACCTCCCTCTGCTCACCAATCACAGATTTACTGCTTGCTCCCTATGTACCATATAGTAAGAGAGCTGTCAATCAGCACCAGAGGGACTGCCAGAGCCCAATGCCCATAAATATATTGCTGGAATCAGTGTTTCTGTCACAACTTTAAAGGGAAATCTACCATCAAAATCAACCATGATAAACCAGGGGCACTTACTCATAGGCACTGTGACTATGGTAATCGTCTTATATTTATAATCCTTGGCCTCCCTTCTTCTTAAAACAACTTTTAAAACTATACTAATCAGCCAGAAGGGCCCCTCCGTGCTAAAGATTCACAGACTGTTAGACTGTCTCACCCTCCCCCCTGCACCTTCACTGCAGAAGAGAAAGTTTCGGTTTAAATTTAGCAAAGCGTTGGTAAATAGACCAGTGCATAGTTAGACTCCACATTTGTATTCTGTGCCAGATCAATTACGCTGAATGATTTATTTGTACGTGGTTGAGAACTGTGGAGTCTACTTTAGACCAACTATTAGTTGCCCTGCTTTACAAGTACATTTTTTTGGCTTACAGACTTCATTTTCTGGCACATAGACTGAAATTAGTTGATCTGCAAAATGCTCACACCTTGTTGGGTAAGGATTATTCTGAGAAAGGTCAAGAATCAGCCCAGAACTACACAGAAGGATCTGATCAATGACTTGAAGTAAGCTGAAGGGAGGTTGGATGAGGTCCATGTATTTTGAGATTTTGGCCAACAACCTCCTTGCCTCAGAAAGAGCATTGAAGATGAGTCGTGTATATGACTTCACGTATGACAGTCACCCAGAACTCACAGCCAACACAACTAAGTAGTGGCTCATTTAGAAGCATTTCAAGGTGCTGGCGCAGTCTAACCAGTCTCCTGACCTGAAACCAATCAAATATATTTGGAGAGAGCTGAAACTCAATGCTGCCCTGCGACATCCCCAAAACCTGAATTATCTGGAGAAGATCTGTAAGAAGGCACGCACAGCCAAATTCCCTGCTGCAGTACATGGAAATTACATGAAACATCTGATCTCCTGAAATGTAAACAAATGTTTCCGCACCAGATATTAAGTTCTTTTTTCTTTTTAATTTTTTAAAATTAATTATTTCAAAATCATACAATGGGCTTTTCTACATCTTCCACAGGGAAAAAATTACAGACCTTTCCATTCTTTGTAGGTGGGAAAACGTTCACAATGGTCAGTGTATCAAATACTTATTTCCCCCACTGTAGTTGAATTGGAGTTATGTAAATAGTGTAGTATGACCAACATGGTATCTCCTATGCTGTAAATAGGGGACGACCTGAAGTTACTAGAACACCTCTTTACGGTTATTTATCAAATCCTTGTCTTTTTAAATTTACAATAATGTTTCTCCGAGAGATGAAATATTTCTACTAGTATGTATTAGTGTTTGATGTGCAGCCTGAATGCTTTCCTATAGTGACAGCTGTAATTGCTAATTTCCTCTGTTTACGTGGCAGTAGTAACAAGAGCCTAGGATTCCAGGGGCCTCTGGATCACAGTCTAAAGGACTGTTTAAATATGAAGAAAACCATTTGCTGATATTAGGACTTATGACTCTTTTTAAAGTCTTATGAATTTTTTATTTACACATAAGCAACTGTATGAGTAAGCCTTGTAAGAGCTTCCAGTAGACATTAGCATATTATTCTTCACTAGGCTTTTATGTGGCCTTACTGAATGTTACTACTGTCACTTTCATATGAAGGTATGTTGTACAGATGCATTGACCAAATCATATTATGGAACTATTGTCTCCTAAAAGCATTGATTCAAAGGAAGAATAACTTTGAGTACAGTTTTGTGAAGTTTTTTTGCAATTATTTTTTTCAAAATATGCTAATGACCTCAAAATACTCCATGGGGCATTGCCTGCGTAGTCAGAGCCAGGAGGGTTTCTGGAGACTCCCCCTTCCTTCTCACCAGGGCGACATGTGATCTCATGCCAGAGTGACGAGCCTTTCTGGCATGCACTGATGCTCCATTCTCAAGCCGCCCATTTGTTCTTTTCTGAGGCACCATGGGATTTTTAACATAACAATATGTTATATAAATATGACAGTAAAGATGGTGAAAATGTAATATCTAAACTCACATAATGGGAAATAATTTAAAAAGTTCAATACTTAAGATTAACACAGAATAAGGCCCCTTCTACACTTGCGTTTTTCACGTGTGTTCTATGCATGCTTTTGATACGCAGAACTTGCATTGCACTCTGACCCATTGTAATCAATGAGCTTTTTCAGACTTGCATTTTTTTCACGCACACACGAGCGTTTTTTTTAACGCATGTTTAAATCACAGCATGCTCTACTTTTGCAAGTCTCCATACAAGTCTGAGAGACGTGCAAGTGCAATGTGTTTTTCACGCATCAATTTCCATAGAAAAGTTAGAGCTCAGTCCTTAGTCCTTTTCACGAGCGTTATCTGCGCGTGAAAAACGTATTGAATTTGCATTGAAAATGCGTGTGAAAAACTAAGACACTGAACAAACTCTGACTAAAAACTGATTGAACTCTGATGCAAAATGTCAGTTTTTCACTGACCAAACCCTGAACGCACCCTGATCAGATCAGACATAATCTGCAACGCAAGTGTAGAAGGGGCCTAAGACTGTCTTCACACTGACATGTGCAGCCCAATCACATGGAGTGCACACCACAAACGGGGGGGGGCTTGCATTATACAACCAGCACACACAGTTCATACATTTCTGGCATTGCAGTTCTACCAACATCATATTTTAATATAATGCAAGGACTCCCATGCTGTACAATGTGTGCAGTCCATGGAATCAGGTCTACAAAAGAGGCTGTTTTCACAGGCTATACACGTTCGATGTAAAAGTTGTGTATCTTCATGGTCACACCGACCCATAAGTGGATGTGTTATTTGGATCACACAATAAAACTGCATAAACAAAGTTCCCAGTATATTGCTCTGTTTATTCAATGGTGCGACCTATAAAAACCCTATATATAGCTCTTTGTAAATTAAAATATTGGGAGTGAAAATTGAAAAAACAAAAATGGTAAAAGGCAATGGCAGAGTAAGAGCTTAATTAGGTATCTGCATTCTAAGGCTTCATTCGCATGGCTGTATGGGGGACGCATATATGGCCGACGTATATACGCCGTATATATGTGCCCCGTAGATGGCAATGGGAGCACAGCGCCATATGGGAGCAGCACTGTACCATTCCGTACCAGGGAGAAAGATAGGGCATGTCCTATATATCCCCATAATACGACACTGTGCGCCAAATATCACTATGGAGAGGGGCAGGGGCGAGCAGCACTCACCCCCTTCTCCTCTCCCGGGCCCGCTGTGCTACAGTAAGGCAGGCACATCGTCGTGTGATTGTAGCCTAACTCTATTGTAATTGCCATCATCAGACATGACGGTTCTATCACTGTTGATTACTATTGCTTCTTTTTATTTGATATTAGAACGAGGAACAATTTTCCACAAACAGTGAAAATATGGTATTTCAATGAATTTTATACAGCTGCTGCACAGGAATGTTCTCACACAAAATGCTCCCATGTAATTGCTTCATCCAATGATGTTAACAGAGTATTTCAGCCTTGCAGAAAAACAGGCTATAAACTGGATTCACACCAAAACATGTGAAGGGCGCTGTTCTGTGAGGACAGCTGATCGGGGCTCGGGTCAGCTTGTTAGCTACTCACATTAGTTAAGCATTCCTGGTGTAACTAATGCCCAGGAAGACCTCATCATCTTTGCCAGGACATTTTCTTCCGCCCATGCCCAGATGTATACAGAGAAAACAACCAAACCCTTACACAGAGCAAGTTCTGCTGATTTAGGCTCATATGTACTTGTAATTTGTGAGAGAAGTTCCCATGTATTTAGATGACAAGGATAAATTGTCTTACCCCAACATATTGATTATTCACGCTTGGCCCTGTAGTCTGTGGGAACCTGTATTGTGATGGGTCTACACTCAGACAATAAATTGTTTCAGTTATAAAATTTTTGCTAAAATTATCATATCATACCTTTTAAAAGCAACACATTTGTAATTTTTCAGTAATTAAAGTGGCAGTTGAAATGACCTTTTACAAGGCACCATTTTGGGGTACATAGAATGTATTTATGAACTTTTATTAACCCTTAATATTGGTGAATTTGGGAAAAACTGCAATTCTGACTTTTTTCCCATTTTTTAATTTATGGTGTTCCCAATACTATATAAATACATTAACTGTATTCCCCAGGTCAATACAGGTGAATACAAATGTTCTTGGACTTTTGCATTATAACAAAACTTTATATGTTTTTTTTCATATTATTTAACCTTTTAACTGGATTTAACTTGTAGGAAAACCAACAGGCAGCCTATTAGGCAAATGCTAAGGACAGACATGGGGGTCTTCATTAGGCCATTCCATACAGATTAATATGGTCATTCCATACAGAGGACATGTTGCTGCTAAATGTCAGTAAAATATTTTAATTTATATTGTTAAGATGCCTTGATCATTATGACTTTTATAACGGCCACTAAGGCAATTTAAAACTCCTCAGAAAGCTGCTTTATAATGTTTTATGATGTCTAAAAGACCGCCTATAACTAGTGATAAGCATAACTCATTGTACTACATATGCAACATCTCCCACCAGTGCCTGACCTAAGGGCTTGGGGGCAGCCGGATTCCCCTGGTACCTGAGTAGCTGGCTTTAGCCAGCTTGGTCCAGGTGGAACGAGCCTCATGCATGCCGTGAAGGTCTTGCAGGCTGATTAGAAGAAGAGGGAGAACCTGCAGTAAGGTGGGAGTAGTCCTCCCTGGGGCTGTCCAGGTCAATGCCTGTTTTAGACAAAGTGGGCACCACTATAATTGGGGACCCAAAATAAAACTATTTTATGAACAGTCACATTCAGTAAGATAATAACACTTTGTGATATAGATTTATAGATATTATAAGCATTCTAAATGCTTAAAAATAAAGTAGATTAAATATAGATATTGAGATAGATAATAGAAGATAGATCGATATGAGAAACAGATAGACAGATACAGTATATACTCGTGTATAAGCCGGTCATACACGAGTCAAGTAAAAAGTAAAAAACTTAATACTCACCCTCCGGTGTCCGGATCGTTGGCGTGTCTTCGGCGCGAGGCTCCCTATCTTTGGTGCGGTTCCCGGCGGCTCCTCTTCTCTCTTTTTTCTTCTCTCTTCTTTCTTCTCTAGCTGGCAGAGTCGCGTCTACACGGGCGCACACTATGATGCAGCGGTGTCGCCTCTGATGATGTCATCAGCGTGGTAATCAGCGGCGCCACCGCCTTATAATAGTGTGCGCCCGCCGGCAGATCGCATGGACCCGACTCTGACGGCTAGAGAAGAACGAAGAAGGAAGAGGACCCGACAGGAACTGCGCCGAAGATCGCCAGCCTCGCGCTGAAGATCTGGAGCCGTGCCAATGATCCGGACACCGGAGGGTGAGTATTATTAATAATTTATTATTGCATTATAACAAAAATTTATATGTTTTTTTCATATATTTAACCTTTTAACTGGATTTACTTGTAGGAAAACAACAAGCAGCCTATTAGGCAAATGCTAAGGACAGACATGGGGTCTTCATTAGGCCATTCCATACAGATTAATATGGGTCATTCCATACAGACAAATGTTGTCTGCTAAAGTCAGTAAATCTTTAATTTATATTGTTAAGATGCCTTGATCATTATGACTTTTATAACGGCCACGAAGATCGGCAGCCTCGTGCCGAAGATCTGGAGCCGTGCCAATGATCCGGACACCGGAGGGTGAGTATTGAGTATATTGAGTATATGGGGGCTGGCTGTATACTACATGGGGGCAGGCTGTATACTACATGGGGGCTAGCTGTATACTATATGGGGGCTGGCTGTATACTACATGGGGCTGGCTGTATACTACATGGGGGCTGGCTGTATACTATATGGGGGCTGGCTGTATACTACATGGGGGCAGGCTTTATACTACATGGGGGCTGGCTGTATACTATATGGGGGCTGGCTGTATACTACATGGGGGATGGCTGTATACTACATGGGGGCTGGCTGTATACTATGTGGGGCTGTCTGTATACTACATGGGGCTGGCTATATACTACATGGGGCTGGCTATATACTACATGGGGGCTGGCTGTATACTATATGGGGCTGGCTGTATACTATTTGGGGGCTGGCTGTATACTATTTGGGGGCTGGTTGTATACTACATGGGGGCTGGCTGTATACTACATGGGGGCTGGCTGTATACTACATGGGGCTGGCTGTATACTATACGGGGCTGGATGTATACTATATGGGGCTGGCTGTATACTATATGGGGGCTGGCTGTATACTATACGGGGCTGGATGTATAGTACATGGGGCTGGCTGTATATACATTTGTGGTATTCATATAAAACTGAATTTATTAAGGAGTGCTGCATATAACATATTTTACTCTGTTTCCCCTAACATAGGACCTCCCCTAAAATAAGACCTAGTATAATTTTGTTCAAGCTTAGAAATAAGACCTAGCAGGCATTGCAGTAGCCCCCCACACCATACATTAGTATTAGAAGATATTTTTAGAGGTTGTGACTATGTGTAAAGAACTCATGGGATAAAACCACTGACTGTTGCACTGCAAATGCGATACAAGCAGCTACCCGAAGGGGTCATTAAAGGGATATTGCCATTTCAGCAAATTTATGTTATTGTTTGCATTATAAAAACTTATACAATTTTCCAATATACTTTCTGTTTCAATTCCTCAAAGGCTTCTAGATCTACCAGTACCAGTAGACACAATCTGACCATGGTCACACAGGTGCACAGCTCGTTAGTATCATAGAGAGTAATCAGAGCTGTGTGATATAACGAGCCATGCACCTGTGTGACCATGGTCAGATTTCTGTACACTGGTAGTAAATATAGAAGCTTCTATAGAATGACAGAGGAATTGATACAGAAAGTATATTGGAAACTTGTATACCTTTTTATAATAAAAACAATAACATTAGGTTGTTGAAATGGGAACAAACCCTTAAAGGAAAGTTCTATTGCTAACATGAGAGATTAGGGCCAATGATTCCAATAGAAATGGAGTCAGCATGAAATTCAGAGTTTGGAGAGTGTTAAGGATGTTAGAGATGATGATTTTTTGCACAATAAATGTGCATTCTTGTTCATGGAAAATGAGACATTCCCTGAAAATAAAACCTAGAACCTAGATGCTGTATATAAAATTATATAGAATTAGTGCTGTATATAAAAAATAGGGTATGCAGTAAATAGATTAATTAATGGAGGGGGTGTTTTATTATGTATAACAGTTAGGCCAGCGTCACATCAATGTATATTTTCCACTCATTCTTGACAGAAAAAAACAGAAATGTAGAAATTTTTGCTTATTTATTAAACAAAAAAAACTGAATTATCACATTGTCTTAAGTATTCAGACCCTTTGATCAGTATTGAGTAGAAGCACCATATGAGCTAGTACAGCCATAAGTATTTCTCACCTGGATTTGGGGATCCTCTGTCATTCTTTCTTGCAGATTCTGCCCTTTTTCCCTCAGGTTGCATGGTGAACATTGGTGGAAGCCATTTTTAACTCTCTACAGAGATGCCATCTCTTCCCATCGTTTACCATCTCCCTACTGCATCTCATGAGCTCAGCCACAGTGATCCTGGAGTTCATTTTTACCTCTCTCTCCAAGGCTATTCTCTTATGATTGCTTAGATTGGCTGTACAGCCAGGTCAAGGAATAGTTGTGGTTCTCCCAAACTTCTTCCACTTAAGGATGATGGAGGCTGATGTGCTCTTAAGAACCTTGAGTGCTTCAGAAATTATTTTGTAACCTTGGCCATACCTGTGCCATGCCACATGTCTGTCTCTGAGCTCTTTGAGCAGTTCCTTAGACCTCATGATTCTCATGTGCTCTGACATGCACTGTGAGCTGTGGGGTCTTATATAGATAGATACTACTCAAGTCCAAACAGTTTAATTAAACACAGCTGGACTCCAATAAAGGAATATAACTATCTCAAGAAGGATCAGAAGGAAATGGACAGCATATGAGTTAAATATGAGTGTCACAGCAAAGGGTCTGAATACTTATGACCATGCGATATTTCAGTGTCAGATCTGAACCATCTGATCTGTGTAGACACATTGGGGGAGATTTACTTACCCGGCCCATTCGCGATCCAGCGGCGCGTTCTGTGTGGTGGATTCGGTTCTTCCGGCGATTCACTAAGGCAGTTCCTCTGACGTCCACCAGATGTATAGACAGACAACTGACAGAAAACACACAGACAGGCAGCCAGAGAGATACATAAAAGTTATACTTACCTCACACATGTGCTTTGTCTCTTCATCTTCCTGCTTTGCTGACCAGAAAGGACATTTGGAGGACTGTCACAGGGAGACACGCACATGTATAACCATACAGAATAGAGCAGGGCTACTACTCATTACCGGGGCACATATATCATAGTTTTTCGGCTGCCACGTTTTCAATTTTCCTGAAGTTTGCCTACTTAAAGGGGTTGTCCACTTTCAGCAAATATTTGATATTGTTTGTGTAATGAAAAGTCATCTAATTTCCCAATATACTTTCTGTATCAATTCCTCATGGTTTTCTAGATCTCTGCATTCTGTATAAAAGCTTCTGTGTTTACTCCAGTGAATAGAAATCTGTCCATGTGATGTGATGGAGGTGCAGGCGTACGAGCTGCTATTAGCAGACCACTTCTATTAGTCTCTGTCCCAGCTCATGCACCTGCCTGTCCATCACATCACCATGGACAGATTTCTATTCACTTGAGTAAACATAGAAGCTTCCTATAGGAGGACAGCAAGCAGAGATCTAGAAAACAGTGAGGATGGGGGTGGACTGTATACATATATGGGGCTGGCTGTATACTACATGGGGCTGGCTATCTACTACATGGGGCTGGCTATATACTACATGGGGGACTGGGGCATATACATATGGGGATGGGCTGTATAACTATATGGGGCGGGTGTATACTATATGGGGGCTGGCGGTATACTATACGGGGTGGAGTTATAGTACATGGGGCTGGTGTATATACATTTGTGGTATTCATATAAAACACGAATATTAAGGGAGTGCTGCATATAACATATTTACTCTGTTTCCCCAACATAGGACCTCCCCTAAATAAGACCTAGTATAATTTTGTTTAAGCTAGAAATAAGACCTAGCAGGCATTGCAGTAGCCCCCACACCATACATTAGGATTAGAAGATATTTTTAGAGGTTGTGACATGTGTAAAGAACTCATGGATAAAACCACTGACTGTTTGCACTGCAAATGCGATACAAGCAGCTACCGAGGGTCGTAAAGGATATGCCATTTCAGCAATATGGTATTGTTTGCATATAAAAAACTTATACAATTTTCCAATTACTTTCTGTTTCAATCCTCAAAGGCTTCTAGATCTAACAGTAACAGTAGACACCCAATCTGACCATGGTCACACAGGTGACAGACTCGTTAGTATTCATAGAGAGTAATCAGAGCTGTGTGATATAACGAGCACCATGCACTGGTGACCATGGTCAGATTTCTGTACACTGGTAGTAATATTAGAAGCTTCATAGAATGACAGCAGGATTGATACAGGAAGTATATTGGAAACTTGGATACTTTTTAAAGAAAAACAATAACATTAGGGGTTGAAATGGGAACCAACCCTAAAGGAAAGTGTTCTATGCTAACATGAGAGATAGGGCCAATGATTCCAATAGAAATGGAGTCAGTCATGAAATTCAGAGTTTGGAGAGTGTTAAGGATGTTAGAGATGATGATTTTTTGCACAATAAATGTGCATTCTGTTCATGGAAATGAGACATTCCCTGAAAATAAAAACCAGAACCTAGATGTGTATATAAATTATATAAATTGTGCGTATATAAAAAATAGGTATGCAGTAAATAGATTAATTAATGAGGGGGTGTTTTATTCTGTATAACGTTAGGCCGCGTCAATCAATGTATATTTTCCACTCATTCTGACAGAAAAACAGAAAGTAGAAATTTTGCTTATTTATTAAACAAAAAAACTGAATTATCACATGGTCTTAAAGGGAACCTACCACCACGAATTTACCTATAAAGTAGATCGGGTGGTAGGTGGTATGATGGACGTGAGGATGGCCCTTTTAGAGTAATCCTCCACATCCCGCTAGCGTCACATAAACTTAGTGCCCTAATATGTTAATTTAATTAAGCGGTACCGGGGCGTGGAGTAGCCGGACACGAGGCTAAAGGGCGCGCTACTCCACGCCCCAGTAGCTGCTTTCCCCGCCGACCTGTGATCTTCGGCGCGCAGCATTGCAGTGCGCGCCCTCGTCCGAGAAGCGGAGTTCTGGCATGCGCGCAGCTTGCCAGGAGCTGCCGCCGAGAGATCACAGGGTAGGCGGGGGGAAAGCAGGTACTGGGGCGTGGAGTAGCCGCGCGTGTAGCCTCGTGTACGGCTACCCACGCCCCGGTAGCGCTTAATAAATTAAAATATTAGGGCAATAAAGTTTATGTGACGCTAGCTGGGACGTGAGGATTAGCTCTAAAAGGGATATCCTCACGTCCCATACATCCACCTACCACCGATCTACCTTAGTAGGAGATTTGTGGTGGTGGGGCCCTTAAGTATTCAGAACCTTGTCAGTATTGAGAAAGCACCATATGAGCTAGTACAGCCATAAGTATTTCCACTGGATTGGGGATCCTCTGTATTCTTTCTTGCAGATTCTGCCCTTTCCCTCAGGTTGCATGGTGAACATTGGTGAAGACATTTTTAACTCTTTACAGAGATGCCATCTCTTCCCATCGGTTCCCATCTCCCAACTGAATCTCATGAGCTCAGCCACAGTGATCCTGGAGTTCATTTTTACCTCTCTCTCCAAGGATTCTTTCATGATTGCTTAGATGGTGTACAGCCAGGTCAAGGAACAGTTGTGGTTCTCCCAAACTCTTCCACTTAGGATGATGGGGCCGATGTGCTCTAAGAACCTTGAGTGCTGCAGAAATTATTTGTAACCTTGGCATACCTGTGCCATGCCAACAATTCTGTTCTGAGCATTTGAGCCGTTCCTTAGACCTCATGATTCTCATGTGCTCTGACATGCAACTGTGAGCTGTGGGGTCTTATATAGATAGATACTACTCAGTCCAAACACTTAATAAACACAGCTGGACTCCAATAAAGGAATATAACTATCTCAAGAAGGATCAGAAGGAAATGGACAGCATATGAGTTAAATATGAGTGACAGCAAAGGGTCTGAATACTTTATGACCATGCGATATTTCAGTGTCAATCTGAACCATCGATCTGTGTAGACACATGGGGGAGATTTACTTACCCGGCCCATTCGCGATCCAGCGGCGCGTTCTGTGTGGTGGATTCGGTTCTTCCGGCGATTCACTAAGGCCAGTTCCTTGACGTCCACCAGAGTCGCTCCTGAAGTTCCCCAAGGTCGCGGAATGCACCATCCTATACCTGGTGAGGTAAGCGCGTGTCCCGTGACATCTTTTTTTAAAAAATGTGGCGCTTTTTCGAATCCGTCGGGTTATCGTTTGGCCATGCCCCCCCATTTACCGTTGCGTGCATGTGGCGCCGATGCGCCACATCCGATCGCGTGAGTCAAAAACCCCATTAGTAACCTTAAGAGGAAACCCTTAAGACAAAAAATGACCTTTTTTGAAGTCTATAGTCAAATAATAAAATAGTACTAAAACATAACACTGCAAGATCACCGAAATTACGATTTTCCTAAATATTCCATAGACTGATACCACAATAGGGGAGAGATCAAGTTTTAACATAGAAAATGGCATAAAATTTTGTACACTGGATGTTTTTCCCCTTCCTCAAAACTTTCCGAAAACGGGTATGACAAGGGTGGAGAGCAGGCAGTCATCTGCCTGACTAACATTATTATGCCAGAAAACTGTTGTAAAACTGAGCAACAAAAACTGCCCTTGTTTGCCAGGGCAAGGTGGTATCAAACCAAATATTTGTTGAATTAATCGTATCAGCATGTGACAATATGCACTCTAAGATGCACAAAAATAGTCAAAACAGAAAAATAGAGTATTCACTAGTCAAAGGATGAATAAAAGGTGAAGTTTTATTAATATACTGATAAAATCAATACGATTAAACAATATGGGGTCACAACCCAACAAAGCACTTCAAGGACTGTGAACCCTGAACAAAGCGAGATGTTAGTGCACCCCTACTAGTCCACAATATGTACAGGCAGTCCCGGGTTAATTACAAGATAGGCGTCTGTAGGGTTGTTCTTAAGTTGAGTTTGTATGTAAGTCGGAACTGTATATTTTCTCATTGTAATCCAGCCAGAACTTTTTTGGTCTCGTGACATTGGATTTTAAAATGTGGGTGTTGTCATAAGAATCAATTAACACTAAAAGCTTCATTACAGACACATTTGTAATGTTATAGCTGATTATTGTAGCCAAGGAACTAAAGCACACATAAATTACCAATATCCAGAGGTCGTTTGTAAACTAGGGGTCGTATGTAAGTCGTGTGTTCTTAAGTAGGGGACCGCCTGTATTTGGAAATCAGGGTCGGCTGGATTATCATCCAGCTTTAGACACTGAGAAAAGTACAGCACAGTATTAGACGTCTATATAGCTTCTAGCTTGTAACCCCCGCAACTCGCAATGGATATATATTATTTTATAGTGTTATATTCAAAATAGTTACTGTATGTCATGTATCAAGCATAACATTTTGTATGCTGATTTTAATGCCCCTGCCCACTGGTATCCACCTGTGGAGGTGTAAGCTTCCAGTGTATGATGTTTCACTGAAGGCCCCATCTATAAAGTCCTTGTCACACCACCTATTAAAATAACATGGATAAATGATCCTTGCTCCGTACATGCATGGTGCTTCGATTATTATTTAAAAACAGAAAAAAAATACAAACAGCAGAAACGTGTAGTTAAAATCGATATATAGCCTCGCCAATGTCAAGTAGGGTTATGACCTGTCCTATTATTGGTTAATACATTGTACAATTTATTATCTCTATTTAGATTTTTTTTTTCATTTAGAGCATGAATGAATTAAAATATTATGGTGACTTTCCTGCAGTGTTCCCCATTTACCAGCAGAGGTCACTGTGCCTCATTCCAGTTTAGCAGATTTTGCTGTTGGCACAGACAGATGGATGTGTGGGAAGGAGATGGGTTGTAGCTTCAGGAGCTCCTGCATATACTGAGCCCAGAAAGACAACAAAAACATACATCAACAAAGGAAATCTGTAAGATTAGGCCAATCTGACTGTACCATCCATGTTTTACACATCTCACAAACATATTGCAAATGTTGCCATGTAGTAGTTTGGATCAACAAAAATGTTTTACATATGGCAACCTTTCATTTTACATGAATTCACTGCACTGTTTCTTATCCCCTAAAAGGATTTATTGTACTATAATTTGTATGTCTGAAAATATATATCATTATACCAGTGATGGCTAACCTATGGCACTGGTGCCAGAGGGGCACTCGGAGCCCTTTCTGTGGGCACTCAGGCCATCACCAGAGATGACTCCAGGTATCTTCCTGCAAGTCCCAGACTCCCAGGACTTGCTGTGCACAGAGCTATTTTAAAGTGACAGCACTACCTGGGAATATTTTTGCTTTATTGGTGTCCTCAGGGGATGGTATCAATGAAAACTGTGACGAGAAGGGAGTATAAATCACAAATAAATTTCTGTGTTGGCACTTTGCGATTAAATAAAGCGGTCCTGGTTGTAGTTGGGCACTCGGCCTCTAAAAGGTTTGCCATCACTGATTTATACTCACTGCCTTTCCCTGTGATTAACTCTGCATTCCTATGGCTTACAACTGAAATTCTTGGCAGGTAGGATGTTGCATAGAATTATATGCTGGTGCAGCCGCCCTCCGGAACATCAGGAGCTGGAGTCTCACAAACGCAACATTAGATGGGAGCGAACATATCAGCGCCAACTATTATAAATATCCCCACTGTCCGTATATGATCAGCTACACTTGCCACTAACAAACATTTATACATTGACACACACGCTTGAATACTAGTAAAAAACATAAATGCTTTACATTACTGTATAAATACATACGTACTGTTGATTGACCTATTTCGCCCATATGCCACCTACACACTAAGTGGGCCTGAATGGGGCCATGCAGGGCAGCAGAGTGGACAATATCCCTGCACCCTGGCTATAACTTGCACCTGTTCAGAGGAAGGTTTTTTAGCTGAGCTTTCAAACCCTATCTGTGTCCCTAGGACAGAAATAGATGGTATATAGGGGGGGACATGTATCAATCCTATGTGCTTTTATCCCTTTTCTATTTTTTTGTGCAGTTTGCGACTTTTTAGGTGCCAGATCTATGCAGCGTACAAAGTTAGCTGGCCTCAAGGATGTAATGCAGTGGCGGATTTATTTTGTAGCCCAGATGTTTATTTAACCTGTGCGACTGGCCTCTGAAATTGTCCCATTCTTGCACCTAATAAGTCCCAAAACAGAGCGTGCTAGACCCAGACTTACTTTTGGTAAACCATTATTTGAGACTAAAAAGTTGCACACCACAAAAAGTCGCAAAGGTGAGACTAAACAGGCAACTCATCACATGTATCACAAAGAGGAAAAAAACTTAAGATACATTGCAATGATTAAAGGGGTTGTCCACTCTCAGCAAATAATGGATATTGTTTGTTTAACCGGTTTTTCCGTTTTCTCATTTCCATTTTCACTCCCCACCTTCAAAATCTATAAGTTTTTATTTTTACACGTAAAAAGTATGTGATGGCTCGTTTTTTGCGTACAAATTGCACTTCATAGTGGATTGCTTTCACTTCATGACCCAAATGACGCATCCTAATTTATTTTTGGGTCAGTACGATTACAGGGATACCAAATTGTATAGATTTATAATGTTTCATACATTTACAAAAATTAAAACCGCATGACAAAAAATTTTTTTTATTTGGCGTCTTTTGTGCTTATAATTTTCCATACTTCGTTTATGGAGTTGGAGGGGGGGTCATCTTTTGACGACTTTTAATGATGTTTTCAATATATTATTTTTAGGACTGTACGACCTTTTGATCACTTTTTATAGAATTTTAAATTTTTTTTAACATGGCAAAAAAGTGCCAGTTTTGAATTGGACGCGATTTTCCGTTACGGGGGTTAAACGCAGTGAAAAAATGTTATATATTGTGATAGATCAGGCATTTTCGGACTTGGCGATACCTAATGTGTTTATGATTTTTACTGTTTATTTATATTTATATCAGTCAGGGAAAGGGGGGTGATTTGAATTTTTAGGGTTTTTTTAACTTTTTTTATTTTTATTTTACTATTTTTCAGACTCCCTAGGGTACTTAACCCTGGTTGCTGACGATCCTACCATATACTACCAATACTACAGTAGGCAGTATATGGGGATTTACTCCTCATACATTATCAATGTGCTGATAGCACATTGTAATTGAATGGGATAACCCGAAGTAGCTTCGTCTTGTGAGACCCGAAGCTACCATGGCAATGGTTCGCCGCTCCCCGATGAAGTCACGGGGAGCGCGATCCTGGAAAGATGGCGGCGCCCCTCCATGCACGGAAAACGCGACAGCCGCCGTGAATTAAACGCGGGCGGATCGCGAACCGGTAAGAAAAGTTATCTAATTTGCCGATGCAAAAAATTTGTATCAAATCTCTCTGGCTGCCTGTCTGTGTGTTTTCTGTCAGTTGTCTGTCTATTTCTTCTTTGCAACTTTTCATACTTTTGGTATAGCACAGCAGTACTACACCTATCATTCATTAGGCTATTGCTCAGTACTACTACTCCTATCCTGCATACATGGGCACAGCATACTAATCCTACTACTAAACAATACTACTACTCCTATAGTACTGCTACTCCTATCCTGTATATAGGGGTACAACACAGTACTACTACTCCTATCCTGTATATATGAGTACAGCACTATTACTCCTATCCTATTTATAGGGTCACAGTACAGTACTACGCTCCTATAATACTACTAGTACCACTACTCCTACACAGTACTACTATTCCTACCTGGTATATATAGGCATAGCACAGTACTACTACTCCTATCCTGTACATACCGGCACAGAAGTTACTCAGGTAGTGCAGCTCATCAGTGCGAGATGTTGCAAAAAGGTTAGTTGTGTCTGTCAGCACAGTGTTCAGAGCACTGAGTAGATACCCGGAGACCCGGTACACCAGGAGACCCGGTACACCAGAGATGTGGAGGGGAGTCATGGGAGGTCAACAACCCAGCAGCAGGACTGCTAACTTCTCTCCTTCTTTGTGCAAGGAGGAACAGGAGGAGCAGTACCAGATCCCAGCAAAGTGACCTCCAGCCGGCCACTACTATCCCTGGGTTTACTCAGACTGTCTCAATGAAGGGGGTAAGAGGGTCCGACGTTGACAGGTCAGGTTGTGCTTGTATCTCAACACCTTGCAGGGTGATTGGGCTGCAGATTAGCAGATTCAGCATAGGCTCCCTGTATTCTTCATGAATGAGAGAAAGTTCACATTGAGCACATGTGACCAGGCCTTTCTTCCACTGGGCACAACAGGCGACAGCCGCCCACTGCCCCAAGTTAAAAAAAAAAGTTAAAAGAAGTACTTACCTTTAGGCACTCCCTTTGGCTTCTATTCTATATTCTGCAGTAGCTGTCCCAGCTCATCCTGCCTTAACTGAAAGTGAAAAACAGGTACAATAGTCACTCTTAATGTGCAGGTAATCGCAAATCTTACAACCTTCCAATATATATATCTATTTCAACCAATCTTACCATCTTACCGTGTTCCCTTTAAGAAGTAATGGCACCTGTATATATTGAAGATAGCTAATGTGTGGGAAGACCCCCGCTCATTCCAGCTTTTCTACTTACATTGTTCTCAGCAGATTCTGTCAATCACGTTTTTTGCAAATGATAAAACTAGAAGACACAAAAGCACGAATCTCTCGTGTTTATAGAAGGCAGATTACAGATGTCTGAAATGCTACATATCCAGCTGCAACATGATGAAAGGTAACTTGACTTTTTATGATTGACTTGAGGGGCTGACATGTTATGTGACATATGATTTCAATAAATATAAGACTTTCCACTGCAAGAACAGTAGATATGATAAAGCAGATGCAGGAAAGATGTCTATGGCATTTATAGACATCACTGACTTTATGTAAAGCAAAGTCAAAATTTGGAATAGAATTTGCTATTATGGTATTTTATTATTCATGTTCCACCTTATGTCATGCTGTACAGAGATTATCACATTGGTCCCTTATGACTGACACAATCTATCTTCCATATCCCAGACACACTCATTACATTTCAAAGGAAGCCAAAAAAAATATATATTTTTGGAAAGTGGGAGGGAATCAGCAGACACCTTAACACACAGGCAGATTATACAGGCCGCAATACGATTTTATTACAAAATGTTCAGAAAAGTTATTTTACAGGTAGTGAAACCTTAGAACCTTAATTCCTGTTTTATTTAATTGGTTTTCACTGAAGGTGAATATTTTGATTTGCTGTTAATTTTTGGATTGCATACAATGGCCCTTAGAATTCCTAAGGGCGAGGTTAAGCCGCGACTTTTTGTAGCGCTACTAATTGATTTTTACTTTTTGGCTGCAGTCCAAGTTGAATGCAATGCAGTGAAGTAAAGTTCTCACTTATAGGGTTTTTTGTTGAAAATAGAAACCCCCCAGGGACCAGGGTCAGAAAAAAATCATGTACTTACCGCATTCCAGCTCCCAGTTCCCACGTTGCTACTGTACTTCAATTTTCAGGCCCTGTGCTTGACCGGATGTTCGATGGGATCAAGGAACCCATTTCATCCATTGACTGGCCTCCACGGACCAGGGAACAACACACAAGTGAATTTCACAGGACAACTGGAGTGTATGTTCCCCAGGAAACAGACACTTTAGGAAACCCCATGTCTGTGACGATCATGAAGTGGGTCCCATGATCGCCCTCTACCTTAGATTGGGTGTAAGGCTGGAAAATAGAAATATTGGAACTCTGCAGGAATTGGGAGCTAAAAAAAGTTGTCATGAGTGCTCCTGCGACCCAAATCCCGGGTCGCAGGCGCACCCATGCACCCAGGCTCTGCTGAAAACCAGGTGCCACTTAGATACCGATCCCAGGTGTTGGCTTGTGTCATCTTCTGCGGTGGTCCAGGGGGTCCACTACCCGTGAAGCCTGACAAAAGTAAGTATGATATGTGTTCTTTATTTTCTCTTTTCCCATTCCCCATGGGTACCCTTTTTACAGCTGTAAGTGACATTGTTACCTTGGCTTTAGAACCATCAAGAGCTTCTTAAAGGAGATGTATTCAAAGAGCATTTTAGAGAATGAGGCTATGGCCACGTGGAAGATTTTGATTTTTCAAGATACAAAAAAGAGTGTAAAAGTTTTCATTAGAGAAGACCTATACATTGACATGTATTTATTCTAAAAAAGCACTGGACAAATTATGTGATGGAATAGATGGAATAGCAATTGAATAAAAAATTTTCAGATGATGCTCTTATTATAGATGTATTTCTAAATTTGCCCAATGAAGTGGTCTTTGCGTTGCGAAAAAAATTGCAACGCAATTTGGTTAGTCATAAACAGATATGGTTTTATTCCCAGGTAATATGGGAATACATTTTTTGGTTAAAAATCATAAATGTAATACTGTACTTTTTCACACAAAATATTTTAAGGGGGTTCTGAATAGTTAGGCAAACCCATTGAAATCAGTAGATATGGATGATTTTCATGCATACAAATTTATGAAATATCAAAGCATATGTGTGGCACCTTTTATTTTTGCAGGAACGCCAAAGCAAAAATGGTTGGGTGACTAGCACCTCCTTGTACTGTGGGCATGGATGATATTTTGGGTACTTTTTTGTATTGTATGTTCAGAGACATATATGTCATTTCCAACAAGACTATAGAGAAATACAATGCAGTTCAATACTTAGACGTAGCACAGTCTCCTCCACAGAGATGTACCACATTATGTATATAAGCAGAAGCACAAGCTGTTCATCCGGTCTTTCTGGTTTCTGGAGCCGGCCTGTTGATCATTATCTGTCACACTTTCACAATTGATTGAAACTGTTGCATGAAAAAAGGAATTCCCATTACTTTTTATGAGCCATCTATCATCCTGCGGCAAACATCCTGTGTTTCCTTTATTGGAAGGAGTTCAGCTACTGCATGGCAGGGATTTCTACAGAAGCTATTGATCAGCGAGAAAGCCATAGTAGCTCTAAAGATACAGATGTAACTCATAAGATAAAAAGAACATATTATACACTGCAATAAATATGGTTTTGGTTTTATT
Organism: Engystomops pustulosus; assembly: GCA_019512145.1. NCBI lineage: Eukaryota > Metazoa > Chordata > Amphibia > Anura > Leptodactylidae > Engystomops > Engystomops pustulosus. Next base: position 59,341,024 of record CM033643.1, on the reverse strand, counting down.
GCTGTAAAAGTACAGTCAATTATGACAAATGAGATACTGTATCTGTAGTCATGGTTGTAACTACTAGAGCAGTGATAGGCAACCTTTTGAGCTTGTTGTGTCAAAATTCGCCAAAAAAACGAGCATAACTCGGGTGGTGTGTCACCTTGACAAAAGAAAACCCCATAATTTTGTGATATTTATAGTTTTAAATAACAAATATGTATAATTATTTAACTTCTAGGGTACTTTAATCCTAGGTTGTGTGATTGATCCTACCATGTACTACAGTATGGCAGTATATGGGGATTTTCCACATCATATATTTATTACAATGTGCTGGACAATCTCTCAGCCTCCCGGCTACTGCACCTGGCCGTGTAGGAGCCGAAGATGAAACTTAACTCTCCGGCGGCCACGTGTCACTGAAAATGGCTATGCGTGTCAGCACTGACACGCGTGTCATAGGTTGGCCATCACTGTACTAGAGTAACAGGCATAGCAGCTGCCTGGGGACTCAACTAATACTGCATGTTTTCACACATCATTTCAACAAAAATGTGTCCTTGTGCTGCAACATGTACATTATCTCTGTACTATGACATCACTGTGTGTATAATCTCTGTACTGTGACATCATTGGGGCAAATTTACCTGGTCCAGTCGCGATCCCGCGGGGCGTTGTCTGGCGAGGATTCAGGTCTGCCGGGATTCACTAAGGTCGTGCGCCCGATATCCAGCATGTGTCGCTGCTGCGCCGAGGTCCGCCGGAGTTCACCTTCTTCTTCCTGGTGCATGTAAGTGCATGATCTTGCGACACGAATCATTTTTTAAATTTCGTGGCTTTTCCGAATCCGTCGGGTTGTCCAACGGCCAGGCCCCCCATTTCTGCGCGACAATCTGAGCGACAATCCGTTCGTGTGCGCCAAAATCCTGGGGCAATTCGCCGCAAAATGGAAATATTCGGGAAACCCGATGAAAGTGCGACGTTCGGATCCTTTGTAAATGAGCCCCAATGTGTGCATTATCTGTGTACTGTGACATCACGGTGTGTATTATCTCTGTACTGTGAAATCACGGTGTGTATTATCTCTGTAATGTGACATCATGGTGTGTATTATCTCTGTACAATGACATCACTGTGTGTGTAATCTCTGTAATGTGACATCACTGTGGGGCAGATTTACTTACCCGGTCCTGTCGCAATCCCCGAGGTGCGTTCTGCGACGAGGATAAAGTCTGGTGCGATTCTTTAAAATCGTGCGCCCGATATCCTGCATCTGTTGCTTCCCCACTGAGGTCCGCCGGAGTTCACCTTCTTCTTCCCGGTGTATGTGAGTGCATTGTCTTGTGACACAATTTGAATTGTAAATCCCGCACTTAGTCCAAATCAGACGGGTTATCCGTCGGCCACACCCCTGATTTGTGTCGCTGCAAGTCGGCGCGATTGCGCCAAAATCCGATCGCGTGCACCACTTAAATGCGGTGCAAATCAGAAATAGTCGGGAAACCCGACGAAAATGCGCCATTCAGACACCCAGTAAATGTGCCCATGTGTGTGTAATCTGTAGTACTGTGACATCATTGTGTGTATTATCTCTATACTGTGACATCACTTTATGTATTGTACCTTTACTGTGACATAACTGTGTGCTTTATACTTGTACTGTGACATCACTGTGTGTTGTCTGTGTGTATGGCTCATCTCCTGGAGAACATTTCAGCTATAATTTACACTACTTCTGCCAAAATATAATAAATTTGTGAGGCCTCTGCAGGCCACCACTCCTTACTTTTCAGGTTGGTCCAGCTGTTAACTGAACTGAACTGTGGAAACAATTGAATTTGCAACACCCTCGCCGATGCAAGGCAGAGCTGTGTTTGCGAATACGTCCCACCATGTAGCGTGCAGCTTGTGTAGGGTCTAGTCAGCCCCACAGCATGTCACTACATCACACTACATAGTCCTTATAGGACACATGGGAACATTGCAGTGGTAGATCCTGCCTGGTAAGGCAGGAGTTAATTGTTTTATGTGATGTCATATGTGTCAGCCAATCACATGTATTGCATCCTGTCTCTGTGAGCTGAGAGGTAATTGGAGGAGCAGCCACCACCTAACCAAGGGGAGATAATAAAACCCCTGGCCAGGAATGTTCTAGAGAACACTCTTAGAGGAGTTCCAGTCAGACCAGCAGGGCCGGATTAAGGTTGGTGGGGGCCCCTGGGCGCAAAATCTGGTGGAGGCCCCCACTAAGTGCAGCGTGCATACACGTCCTCCTGCTCACTATTCACGAAGTAACACTGCTACATACAGCCGCCTGATCCCCAGTAATACATCTATATACAGCCGCCTCGCCCCCAGTTACACCACTACATACAGCCGCCTCGCCCCCAGTAACACAGCTACATACAGCCGCCTCTTCCACAGTAACACAGCTATATACAGCCGCCTCATCCCCAGTAACACAGCTACATACAGCCGCCTCATCCCCAGTAACACTGCTACATACAGCCGTCTCATCCCCAGTAACACCGCTACATACAGCTGCCTCATCCCCAGTAACACCGCTACCTACAGCCGCCTCACCCCAGTAACACAGCTACATACAGCTGCCTCGCCCCCAGTAACACAGCTACATACAGCCGCCTCATCCCCAGTAACACAGCTACATACAGCCGAGCCTCCTCAATCCCCCGATAACCAGTACATCAACTTCCTCTCCATATAACACGCCACATACAGCCGCCTCACCACCCCAGAACCACAGCTCCATACAGCCCCCTCGCCACCCAGTAACACAGGCTCACACAGTCCGACCTCTTCCCCAGTACAGTACACACAGCCGCCTCATCCCCGTAACACTCAGCACACAAGCCGCTTCATCCCCAGTAACACAGCTACACAACCCGCCCGCCCCCAGTAACATAGGCTACATACAGCGCTCACCACAGTAACACAGCGTAAATACGCCTCTAGCCCCCGTAACACAGCTACATACAGCCGCCTCACCCCCAGAACAAGCTAACATACAGCCGCCTCTCACCCAGTAACACAGCTACATACAGACGCCCCTCACCCCCAGTAACACAGCTTACATACATCGCCTCACCCCAGTAACACAGTACATAACGCGTTCTACGCCCCCAGTACCCAGCTACATACAGCCGCCTAACCCCAGTAGAACCAGCTACTACAGCCGCCTCATCCCCAGTAAACACAGCTACATACAGCGCCTCACCCCCATGAACACAGCTACATACAGCCGCCTCACCCCCAGTAACACACATTACATCACGCCGCCTCACTCCCCAGTAACACGTACATACAGCCGCCTCACCCCCAGCATTTTTACCTCTCTCTCCAAGGCTATTCTTTCATGATTGCTTAGATTGGCTGTACAGCCAGGTCAAGGAACAGTTGTGGTTCTCCCAAACTTCTTCCACTTAAGGATGATGGAGGCCGATGTGCTCTTAAGAACCTTGAGTGCTGCAGAAATTATTTTGTAACCTTGGCCATACCTGTGCCATGCCACAATTCTGTCTCTGAGCTCTTTGAGCAGTTCCTTAGACCTCATGATTCTCATGTGCTCTGACATGCACTGTGAGCTGTGGGGTCTTATATAGATAGATACTACTCAAGTCCAAACAGTTTAATTAAACACAGCTGGACTCCAATAAAGGAATATAACTATCTCAAGAAGGATCAGAAGGAAATGGACAGCATATGAGTTAAATATGAGTGTCACAGCAAAGGGTCTGAATACTTATGACCATGCGATATTTCAGTGTCAGATCTGAACCATCTGATCTGTGTAGACACATTGGGGGAGATTTACTTACCCGGCCCATTCGCGATCCAGCGGCGCGTTCTGTGTGGTGGATTCGGTTCTTCCGGCGATTCACTAAGGCAGTTCCTCTGACGTCCACCAGATGTCGCTGCTGAAGTTCCCCAAGGTCCGCCGGAATGCACCATCCTATACCTGGTGAAGGTAAGCGCGTGTCCCGTGACACTTTTTTTTAAAAAATGTGGCGCTTTTTCCGAATCCGTCGGGTTATCGTTTGGCCATGCCCCCCCATTTCCGTTGCGTGCATGCTGGCGCCGATGCGCCACAATCCGATCGCGTGAGTCAAAAACCCCCATTATGTACCTTAAGAGAAACCCTTAAGACAAAAAAATGACCTTTTTTGAAGTCTATAGTCAAATATATAAAATAGTACTAAAACATAACACTGGCAAGATCACCGAAATTTACGATTTTACTAAAATATTTACCATAGACTGATACCACAATAGGGGAGAGATCATATTTTTAACATAGAAAATGGCATAAAATTTTGTACACATGGATGTTTTTCCCCTTCCTCAAAACTTTCCGAAAACGGGCTATGACAAGGGTGGAGAGCAGGCAAGTCATCTGCCTGACTAAACATTTATTATGCCAGAAAACTGTTGTGAAAACTTGCAACAAAAGACTTGCCCCCTTGTGCCAGGGCAAGGTGGTATCAAACCAAATTATTTGTTGAATTAATCGTATCAGCATGTGACAATATGCACTCTAAGATTGCAAAAATAGTCAAAACAGAAAAATTAGAGTATTCACTAGTCAAAGGAATGTAATAAAAGGTGAAGTTTTATTAATATACTGAATAAAATCAATTACGATTAAACAATATGGGGCACAACCCAACAAAGCACTTCAAGGACTGTGAACCCTGAACAAAGAGTATGTATATGTGCACCACTTAGTCACAATTAATGTACAGGCAGTCCCCGGGTTACATACAAGATAGGGTCTGTAGGTTTGTTCTTAAGTTGAGTTTGTATGTAAGTCGGAACTGTATATTTTATCATTGTAATCCCAGCCAGAACTTTTTTGGTCTCTGTGACAATTGGATTTTAAAAATGTTGGGTTGTCATAAGAATCAATATTAACACTAAAGCTTCATTACAGACACATTTGATAACTGTTATAGCTGATTATTGTAGCCAAGGACTAAAGCACAATAAATTACCAATATCCAGAGGTCCGTTTGTAACTAGGGGTCGTATGTAAGTCGTGTGTTCTTAAGTAGGGGACCGCCTGTATTTGGAAATCAGGGTCGGCTGGATTTATCATCCAGCTTTAGACACTGAGAAAAGTACAGCACAGTATTAGACTGTCTATCTAGTCTAGCTTTGTACTACCGCAACTCTGCACATGGATATATTATTATTTTATATGTATTTATATTTCAAATATAGTTACTGTACTGTCATGTATCAAGACTAACATTTTGTATGCTGATTTTAATGCCCCCTGCACTGGTATCCACCTTGTGGAGGTGTAAGCTTCCAGTTGGTATGATGTTTCACTGAAGGCCCCATCTATTAAAAGTCCTTGTCACACCACCTATTAAAATAACATGATAAATGCTCCTTGCTCCGTACATTGCATTGGTGCTTCGATTATTATTTAAAATACAGAAAAAAATACAAACAGCAGAAACGTGTAGTTAAAATCGATATATAGCACTCGCCAATGTCAAGTAGGGTTATGACCTGTCCTATTATATTTGGTTAATACATTGTATCAATTTATTATCTCTATTTAGATTTTTTTTTTTCATTTAGAGCATGAATGAATCTAATATTATGGTGACTTATCCTGCAGTGTTCCCCATTTACCAGCAGAGGTCACTGTGCCCTCATTCCAGTTTAGCAGATTTTTGCTGTTGGCACAGACAGCGGATGTGTGGGAAGGAGATTGGGTTGTAGCTTCCTGAGCTCCTGCATATACTGAGCCCAGAAAGACAACAAAACATACATCAACAAAGGAATCTTGTAAGATTAGGCCAATCTGACTGTACCATCCATGTTTTACACATCTCACAACATATTGCAAATGTTGCCATGTAGCAGTTTTGGATCAACAAAATGTTTTACATCATGGCAACCTTTCATTTTAATGTTTTACATAATGGCAACTTTCATTTACATGAATTCACGCACTGTTTCTTACCCCATAAAAGGATTTATTGTACTATAATTTGTATGTCTGAAAATATATATCATTTATACCAGTGATGGCTAACCTATGGCACTGGTGCACGAGGGGACACTGGAGCCCTTTCTGTGGGCACTCAGGCCAATCACCAGAGATGACTCCAGGATCTTCCTGCAAGTCCCAGACTCCCAGGACTTGCTGTGCACAGAGCTATTTTAAAGTGACAGCACTACCTGGGAATATTTTATGCTTTATTGGTGTCCTCAGGGGACTGGTTATCAATGAAAACTGTGACGCGAGAAGGGAGTATAAATCACAAATAAATTCTGTGTTGGCACTTTGCGATAAATAAGCGGGTCCTGGTTGTAGTTTGGGCACTCGGCCTCTAAAAGGTTTGCCATCACTGATTTATACTCACCTGCCTTTCCCTGTGATTAACTCTGCATTTCCTATGGGCTTACAACTGAAATTCTGGCAGGTAGGATGTTGCATAGAATTATATGCTGTGCAGCCGCCCTCCGGAACATCAGGGCTGGAGTCTCCAAACGCATACATTAGATGGGAGGAAATATCAGCGCCAACTATTATAAACTATCCCCACTGTCCGTATATGATCAGCTACACTTGCCATTACACAAACATTTATACATTGACACACACTGCTTGAATACTAGTATAAAAACATAAATGCTTTATCATTACTGTATAAATACATACAGTACTGTATGTATTGACCTATTTCGCCCATATGCCACCTCCACACTAAGTGGGCCTGAATGGGGCCATGCAGGGCAGCAGAGGGACAATATCCCTGCACCCTGGCTATAACATTGCACCTGTTCAGAGGAAGGTTTTTTTAGGCTGAGCTTTCAACCCTATCTGTTTCCTAGGAAGAAATAGATGAGTATATAGGGGGGGACATGTATCAATCCTAGTGCTTTTATCCCTTTTCTTATTTTTTTGTGCAGTTTGCGACTTTTTAGGTGCAGATATGCAGCGTACCAAAGTTAGCTCCTCAAGGTGTAATGCAGTGGCGGATTTATCTTTGTAGCCCAGATGTTTATTTAACTGTGCGACTTTTGGCCTCTGAAAATGTCCCATTTTGACCTAATAACGTCCCAAAACAGAAGCGTGCTAGACCCAGACTTACTTTTGGTAAACCATTATTTGAGACTAAAAAGTTGCACACACCACAAAAAGTCGCAAAGGTGACTAAAACAGGCAACTCATCACATGTATCACAAAGAGGAAAAAAACTTAAGATACATTGCAATGATTAAAGGGGTTGTCCACTCTCAGCAAATAATGGATATTGGTTTGTTTAACCGGTTTTTTCCGTTTTCTCATTTCCATTTTTCACTCCCCACCTTCAAAATCTAAAAGTTTTTATTTTTACACGTAAAAAGATATGGATGGCTGTTTTTTGCGTACAAATTGCACTTCATAGTGGATTGCTTTCACTTCATGACCCAAATGACGCATCCTAATTATTTTTGGGTCAGTACGATTACAGGGATACCAAATTGTATAGATTTATAATGTTTTCATACATTTACAAAAATTAAAACCCATGACAAAAAATTTTTTTGTTATTTGGCGGTCTTACTTGTGCTTATAACTTTTCCATACATTCGTTTATGGAGTTGGAGGGGTGGGTCATCTTTTGCACGACTTTTAATGATGTTTTCAATATATTTTTTTAGGACTGTACGACCTTTTGATCACTTTTTATAGAATTTTAAATTTTTTTTAACATGGCAAAAAAGTGCCAGTTTTGAACTTTGGACGCGATTCCGTTACGGGGTTAAACGCAGTGAAAAAATGTTATATATTTGATAGATCAGGCATTTTCGGACTTGGCGATACCTAATGTGTTTATGATTTTTACTGTTTATTTATATTTATATCAGTCAGGGAAAGGGGGGTGATTTGAATTTTTAGGGTTTTTTTTAACTTTTTTTATTTTTATTTTACTATTTTTCAGACTCCCTAGGGTACTTTAACCCTGGTTGTCTGACGATCCTACCATATACTTCCATACTACAGTAGGGCAGTATATGGGGATTTACTCCTCATACATTATCAATGTGCTGATAGCACATTGTAATGAATGGGGTAACCCGAAGTAGCTTCGTCTTGTGAGACCGAAGCACACATGGCAATGGTTCGCCGCTCCCCGATGAAGTCACGGGGAGCGGCGATCTGGAAAGATGGCGGCGCCCCTCCATGCACGGAACGCGACAGCCGCCGTGAATTAAACGCGGGGCGGATCGCGAACCGGTATAGAAAAGTTATTCTAATTTGCCGATGCAAATTTGTATCAAATCCTCACGTTTTCTAGATCTCTGCTTGCTGTCCTCCTATCGGAGCTTCTATGGTTTACTCAAGTGAATAGACAATCTGTCCATGGTGATGTGATGGAACAGGCAGGTGCCGGCTGGACAGAGACAATAGAAGTGGTCTGCCTAATAGCAGCTCGTACGCTGCACCTCCATCACATCACATGGACAGAATTTCTATTCACTGGAGTAAACACAGAAGTTATACAGAATGCAGAGATCTGAAAACCATGAGGAATTGATACAGGAAAGTATATTGGGAAATTAGATGACTTTTCATTACACAACAATATCAAATATTTGCTGAAGTGGACAACCCCTTTAGTAGGCAAACTTCAGGAAAATTGAAAAACGTGGCAGCGAAAAACTATGATATATGTGCCCCGGGAATTGAGTGATAGCCCTGCTCTATTCTGTTGTTATACAGTGCGTGTCTCCCTGTGACAGTCCTCCAAATGTCTTTCTGGAGCAAAGCGGAAGATGAAGGGACAAAGCACCATGTGTGAGGTAAGTATGACTTTTATGTGTCTCTCGGCTGCCTGTCTGTGGGTTTTCTGTCAGTGCTGTCTATGTCTTCTTTGCAACGTTTTCATACTTTTGGTATAGCACAGCAGTACACACCTATCCTTCATTAGGCTAGTTTCAGTACTACTAATCCTATCCTGCATACATGGGCACAGCATACTAATCCTACAAAAACATACTACTTCTCATACAGTAATGCTATCCTATCTTAGTATATATGGGTACAACACAGTACTACTACTCCTATCCTGTATATATGAGTACAGCACTATTACTCCTATCCTATTATAGGGTCACATACAGGACTACGCTCCTATAATACTACTAGTACCACTATCCTACACAGTACTTACCTATCCTACCTGGTATATATAGGATCCACAGTACTACTACTCTACTATCCTGTACATACCGGCACAGAAGTTACTCAGGTAGTGCAGCTCATCAGTGCGAGATGTTGCAAAAAGGTTAGTTGTGTCGTGTCAGCACAGTGTTCAGAGCACTGAGTAGATCCCGGAGACCCGGTTACACCAGGAGACCCGGATACACCAGAGATGTGGAGGGAGTCATGGGAGGTCAAAAACCCAGACAGCAGGACTGCTTAACTCTCTCCTTCTTTGTGCAAGGAGGAGGAACAGGAGAGCAGTACCAGATCCAGCAAAGTGACCTCCAGCCGGCCCACTACTATCCCGGGTTTACTCAGACTGTACAATGAAGGGGGTAAGAGGGTCGACGTTGACAGGTCAGGTTGTGCTTGTATTTCAAAAATGGCAGGGTGATTGGGCTGCAGATTAGCAGATTCAGCATAGGCTCCCTGTATTCTTCATGAATGAGAGAAAGTTACCATGAGCACATGTGACCAGGCCTTCTTCCACTGGGCAACAACAGGCGACAGCCGCCCACTGCCCCAAGTTAAAAAAAAAATGTAAAAAAAGTACTTACCTTTAGGCAACCCTTGGTTCTATTCTATATCTGCAGTAGCTGTCCTAGCTCATCCTGCCTTAACTGAAGTGAAATACAGGTACATAGTCACTTTAATGTGCAGGTAATCGCAAATCTTACAACTCAATAATATATCGATTTTCAAACATCTTACCATCTACCGTGTCCCTTTAAGAAGTAATGGCACCTGTATATATTGAAAGATAGCTAATGTGTGGGAAGGACCCCCGCTCATTCCAGCTTTTAATTACATTGTTCTCAGCAGATTCTGTCAATCACGTTTTTTGCAAATGAAAAACTAGAAGACACAAAAAGCACACTCTCTCGTGTTTATAGAAGGCAGATTACCGATGTCTGAAATGCATACATATCCAGCTGCAACACTGATGAAAGGTAACTGACTTTTATGAATTGACTTGAGGGGCTGACATGTTATGTGAACATATGATTCAATAAAATAAGACTTTCACTGCAGAAACAGTAGATATGATAACAGCAGATGCAGAAAGATGTCTATGGGCATTTATAGACATCACGCGTTTATGTAAAGCAAAGTCAAAATGTAGAATAGAATTTGATATTGGTGATTTATATTCAGGTTTCCACCTTATGTCCTGCTGTACAGAGATATCACACATTGGTCCCTTATGACTGACACAATCTATCTTCCCTATCCCAGACCACACTCATACATTTCACAAGGAGCAAAAAAAAAAAAATATATTTTTGGAAAGTGGGAGGGATCAGCAGACACCTTAACACACAGGCAGATATACAGGCCGCAATCGATTTTATACAAAAATGTTCAGAAAAGTTATTTTACAGGTAGTGAAACCTTAGAACCTTAATTCCTGTTTTATTTAATTGGTTTCACTGAAGGTGAATATTTTGATTTGCTGTTAATTTTGGATTGCATACAATGGCCCTTAAATTCCTAAGGGCGAGGTTAAGCCGCGACTTTTTGAGCGCTACTAATTGATTTTTACGTTTTGGCTGCAGTCCAAGTTGAATGCAAGCAGTGAAGTAAGTTCTCACTTATAGGGTTTTTTGTTGAAAAGAAACCCCCCAGGGACCAGGGTCAGAAAAAAATCTGTACTTACCCGCATTCCAGCCCCAGTTCCCAGGGCTACTGACTTCATTTAAGGCCTGTGCTTGACCGGTGTTATGCGATGGGATCAAGGAACCCATTTCATCCATTGAATGGCCTCCACGGACCAGGGAAACAAACACAAGTGAATTTCACAGGACAACTGGAGTGTATGTTCCCCAGGAACAGACACTTTAGGAAACCCCATGTCTGTGACGATCATGAAGTGGGTCCCATGATCGCCTCTACCTTGATTGGGTGTAAGGCTGGAAAATAGAAATATTGGGAAAACTCGCAGGAATTGGGAGCTAAAAAGTTGTCATGAGTGCCCTGCGACCCAAATCCGGGTCGCAGGCGCACCCATGCAACCAGGCTCTGATGAAAACCAGGTGCACACTTAGATACCGATCCAGGTGTGTTGGCTTGGTACATTCTTCTGCGGTGGTCCAGGGGGTCCACTACCCGTGAAGCCTGACCAAAAGTAAGTATGATATGTGTTCTTTATTCTCTTTCCCATTCCCATGGGTACCCGTTTTACAGCTGTAAGTGACATTGTACCTTGGCTTTAGAACCATCAAGAGCTTCTTAAAGGAGATGTATTCAAGAGCATTTTAGAGAATGAGCTATGGCCACGTGGAGATTTTGATTTTTCAAGATACAAAAAGAGTGTAAAAGTTTCATTAGAGAGACCTATCATTGACATGTAGTTATTCTAAAAAAGCACTGGAACAATTATGTGTGGAATAGATGGAATAGCCAATTGAAAAAAAATTTTCAGATGATGCTCTATTATAGATGTTATTCTAAATTTGCCCAATGAAGTGGTCTTTCGGTTGCGAAAAAAAATGCAACGCAATTTGTAGTCATAAACAGATATGGTTTTATTCCCAGTAATATGGGAATACTTTTTGGGTTAAAAATCATAAATGAATACTGTGACTTTTCACACAAAAATTGTAAGGGGGTTCTGAATAGTTAGGCAAACCCATTGAAATCAGTAGATAGGATGATTTTCATGCATACAAAAATTTATGAAATATCAAAGCATATGTGTGGCCCTTTTATTTTTGAGGAACGCCAAAGCAAAAATGGTTGGGTGAATAGCCCTCCTTGTACTGTGGGCAGGATGATATTTTGGGTACTTTTTTGTATTGTAGTTCAGAGACATATATGTCTTTCCAACAAGACTATAGAGATACACGCATTCAATACTAGACGTGCACCAGTCTCCTCCCAGAGGATGTACCACAATGTATATAAGCAGAAGCACAATGCTGTTCATCCGGTCTTTCTGGTTTTGGAGCCGGCCTGTTGATATTATCTGTCACACTTCACAAATGATGAAACTGTGCATGAGAAACAGGAATTCCATTACTTTTATGAGCCATCTATCATCCTGCGGCAAACATCCTGTGTTTCCTTTATTGGAAGGAGTTCAGTACTGCATGGCAGGGATTTCTACCGAAGCTATTGACAGCGAGAAAGCCATAGTAGCTCTAAAGATACAGATGTAACTCATAAGATAAAAAGAGAACTATACACTGCAATAAATATGGTTTGGTTATTGCTGTAAAAGTACAGCAATTATGACAAATGAGAATAGTATCGGTGTCATGGTTGTAACTACTAGAGCAGTGATAGGCAACCTTTTGAGCTTGTTGGTCAAAATTCGCGCAAAAAAACGAGCATAAATGGGTGGTGGGTCACCTTGACAAAAGAAAAACCCCATAATTTTGTGATATTTATAGTTTAAATAACAAATATGTATAATTATTTAACTTCTAGGGTACTTTCAATCCTAGGGTGTTGATTGATCACCATGTACTACAGTATGGCAGTATATGGGGATTTTCCACATCATATTATTACAATGTGCTTGGACAACTCTCTCAGCCTCCCGGCTACTGCACCTGGCCGTGTAGAGCCGAGATGAAAACTTAACTCTACGGCGGCCACGTGTCACTGAAATGGCTATGCGTGTCAGCATGACACGCGTGGTCATAGGTTGGCCATCATGTACTAGAGTAACAGGCATAGCAGCTGCCTGGGGGACTCAAATTATACTGCATGTTTTCACACATCATTTCAACAAAAATGTGTCCTTGTGCTGCAAAATGTACATTATCTTGTACTATGACATCACTGTGTGGATATACTCTGTACTGTGACACTTGGGGCAAATTTACTGGTCCAGTCGCGATCCCGCGGGGACGTTGTCTGGCGAGGATTCAGGTCTGCCGGGATTCACTAAGGTCGTGCGCCGAACCAGCATGTGTCGTTGCTGCGCCGAGGTCCGCCGGACGTTCACTCTTCTCCTGGTGCATGTAAGTGCATGATCTTGCGACACGCATCATTTTTAATTTCGTGGCTTTCGAATCCGTCGGGTTGTACAACGGGCAGGCCCCCCATTCTGGCGACCAATCTGAGCGACAATCCGTTGTGTGCGCCAAAATCTGGGGGCAATTCGCCGCAAAATGGAAATTATCGGGAAACCGACGAAAGTGCGAAGTTCGGATCCTTAGTAAATGAGCCCCAATGTGTGAACTTATCTGTGTACGTGACATCACAGTGTGTATTATCTCGTACTGTGAAATCACGGTGTGTATTATCTGTAATGTGACATCATGGTGTGTATATCTCTGTACAATGACATCACTGTGTGTGTAATCTCTGTAAGTGACATCACTGTGGGCAGATTTACTTACCGGTCCTGTCGCAATCCCCGAGGTGCGTTCTGCGACGAGGATAAAGTCTGGTGCGATTCTTTAAAATCGTGCGCCCGATACTGCATCGTTGCTTCCACCACTGAGGTCCGCCGGAGTTCACCTTCTTCTTCCCGGTGTATGTGAGTGCATTGTCTGTGAACAATTGAATTGTAAATCCCGCCATCTCGTCAAAATCAGACGGGTTACCGTCGGCCACACCCTGATGTGGTCGCTGCAAGTCGGCGCGATGCGCCAAAATCCGATTAGCGCTGCACCACTTAATGCTGTGCAAATCAGAAATAGTCGGGAAAACCGACGAAAATTGCGCCATTCAGGACACCCAGTAAATGTGCCCAGTGTGTGTAATACTAGTACACTGTGAATATCATTGTGTGTATTACTCTATACTGGACATCACGTTATGGATTGTACCTTTACTGTGACACTAACTGTGTGCTTATACTGTACTGTGACATCACTGTGTGTTGTCTGTGTGTATGGCTCATCTCCTGGAGAAAATTTCAGCTATAATTTCAATACTTCTGCCAAAATATAATAAATTTGTGAGGCCTCTGCAGGCCACCACTCCTTACTTTTCAGGTGGTCCAGCTGTTAACTGAACTGAACTGTGGAAACAATTGAATTTGCAACACCTCGGAGCAAGGAAGGCTGTGTTTGCGAATACGTCCCACCATGTAGCGTGCAGCTTGTGTATGGTCTAGTCAGACCCCAGCATGTCACTACATCCACACTACATAGTCCTTATAGGACACATGGGAACATGCAGTGGTAGATTCTGCCTGGTAAGGCAGGAGTTATTGTTTTATGTGATGTCATATGTGTCAGCCATCACATGTATGCATCCTGTCTCTGTGAGCTGAGAGGTAATTGGAGGAGCACCACCACCTAACCAAGGGGAGATAATAAAACCCCTGGCCAGGAATGTTCTAGAGAACACGTAGAGGAGTTCCAGTCAGACCAGCAGGGCCGGATTAAGGTTGGTGGGGGCCCCCCTGGGCGCAAAAATCCTGTGGAGGACCCCCACTAAGTGTCAGCGTGCATACAAGTCCTCCCTGCTCATATTCACGAAGTACACTGCTACATACAGCCGCCTGATCCCAGTAATACATCTAATATACAGCCGCCTCGCCAGTTACACCATAACACTACCGAACGCCTCGCCCCCAGTAACACAGCTACATACCAGCCGCATCTTCCACGTAACACAGCTATATACAGCCGCCTCATCCCCAGGAACACAAGCTACATACAGCCGCCTTCCACAGTAACACAGCTATTACAGCCCGCCATCCCCAGTAACACAGCTAAATACAGCAGCCTCACCCCCCAGTAACACAGCTACATACAGCCCCTATCCCCAGAACCAGCTAATACAGATACCTCTCCAGTAACACACGACATACAGCCGCCTTCACCCAGTACACACAACTACAACAGCGCTCATCCCCAGTACAAGTACATACAGATCCTCCAGTAACACAGCTACATACAGCCGCCTCACCCCCAGTAACACACTACATACAGCCGCCTACATCCCCGAAACACAGCTACATACAGACTGCCTCTCCAGTAACACAGCACATACAGCCGCCTCACCCCCAGTAACACAGCTACATACAGCCCCCTCGCCCCAGTAACACCGCTACACACAGCCGACTCTTCCCAGTAACAGATACACAACAGCCGCCTCATCCCCAGTAACAGCTCACACACAAGCCGCTTCATCCCCAGTAACACAGCTACACAACAGCCGCCTCGCCCCAGTAACATAGCTACATACAGCCGCTCACCCCAGTAACCACAGCTAAATAGCAGCCTCAGCCCCCAGTAACACAGCTACATACAGCCGCCTCACCCCCAGTAACAAGCTAACATACAGCCGCCTCTCACCCAGTAACACAGCTACATACAGCGCCTCACCCCCAGTAACACAGCTTAACATACAGCGCCTCTACCCCAGTAACACAGCTACATAACGCTCTGCCCCCAGTAACACAGCTACATACAGCGCCTAACCCCAGTAAACACAGCTAATACAGCCGCCTCATCCCCAGTAACACAGCTACTACAGCCGCCTCACCCCCATGTAACACAGCTACATACAGCTGACTCCACCAGTCTACACAGCAGATACATCAGCCGCCTCATCCCAGTAACACGTACATACACGCCTCACCCCAGCTCCATGTTTTACACATCTCACAACATATTGCAAATGTTGCCATGTAGTAGTTTTGGATCAACAAAATGTTTTACATCATGGCAACCTTTCATTTTACATGAATTCACTGCACTGTTTTCTTACCCCCTAAAAGGATTTATTGTACTATAATTTGTATGTCTGAAAATATATTATCATTTATACCAGTGATGGCTAACCTATGGCACTGGTGCCAGAGGTGGCACTCGGAGCCCTTTCTGTGGGCACTCAGGCCATCACCAGAGATGACTCCAGGTATCTTCCTGCAAGTCCCAGACTCCCAGGACTTGCTGTGCACAGAGCTATTTAAAGTGACAGCACTACCTGGGATATTTTTGCTTTATTGGTGTCCTCAGGGGATGGTATCAATGAAAACTGTGACCGAGAAGGGAGTATAAATCACAAATAAATTTCTGTGTTGGCACTTTGCGATAAATAAGCGGGTCCTGGTTGTAGTTTGGGCACTCGGCCTCTAAAAGGTTTGCCATCACTGATTTATACTCACCTGCCTTTTCCCTGTGATCTAACTCTGCATTTCCCTATGGCTTACAACTGAAATTCTATGGCAGGTAGGATGTTGCATAGAATTATATGCTGGTGCAGCCGCCCTCCGGACACATCAGGAGCTGGAGTCTCCAAACGCATACATTAGATGGGAGGAACATATCAGCGCCAACAATTATAAATATCCCCACTGTCCGTATATGATCAGCTACACTTGCCATTACACAAACATTTATACATTGACACACACGCTTGAATACATAGTAAAAAACATAAATGCTTTATCATTACTGTATAAATACATACAGTACTGTATGTATTGACTTATTTCGCCCATATGCCACCTCACACTAAGTGGGCCTGAATGGGGCCATGCAGGGCAGCAGAGTGGACAATATCCCTGCACCCTGGCTATAACTTGCACCTGTTCAGAGGAAGGTTTTTTTAGCTGAGCTTTCAACCCTATCTTGTCCTAGGACAGAAATAGATGAGTATATAGGGGGGGACATGTATCAATCCTATTGCTTTTATCCCTTTTCTTATTTTTTTGTGCAGTTTGCGACTTTTTAGGTGCAGATTATGCAGCGTACCAAAGTTAGCTCCTCAAGGATGTAATGCAGTGGCGGATTTATCTTTGTAGCCCAGATGTTTATTTAACCTGTGCGACTGGCCTCTGAAATGTCCCATTCTTGCACCTAATAAGTCCCAAAACAGAAGCGTGCTAGACCCAGACTTACTTTTGGTAAACCATATTTGAGACTAAAAAGTTGCCACACCACAAAAAGTCGCAAAGGTGACTAAAACAGGCAACTCATCACATGTATCACAAAGAGAGAAAAAAACTTAAGATACATTGCAATGATTAAAGGGGTTGTCCACTCTCAGCAAATAATGGATATTGTTTGTTTAACCGGTTTTTCCGTTTTCTCATTTCCATTTTCACTCCCCACCTTCAAAAATCTATAACGTTTTTATTTTTACACGTAAAAAGATATGGATGGCTGTTTTTTGCGTACAAATTGCACTTCATAGTGGATTGCTTTCACTTCATGACCAAATGACGCATCCTAATTATTTTTGGGTCAGTACGATTACAGGGATACCAAATTGTATAGATTTATAAGTTTCATACATTTACAAAAATTAAAACCGCATGAACAAAAAATTTTTTTTATTTGGCGGTCTTCTTGTGCTTATAACTTTTCCATACATTCGTTTATGGAGTTGGAGGGGTGGGTCATCTTTTGACGACTTTTAATGATGTTTTCAAATATATTTTTTTAGGACTGTACGACCTTTTTGATCACTTTTTATAGAATTTTAAATTTTTTTTAACATGGCAAAAAAGTGCCAGTTTTGAATTGGACGCGATTTCCGTTACGGGGTTAAACGCAGTGAAAAAATGTTATATATTGTGATAGATCAGGCATTTTCGGACTTGGCGATACCTAATGTGTTTATGATTTTTATGTTTATTTATATTTATATCAGTTCTAGGGAAAGGGGGGTGATTTGAATTTTTAGGGTTTTTTTTAACTTTTTTTATTTTTATTTTACTATTTTTCAGACTCCCTAGGGTACTTAACCCTGGTTGTCTGACGATCCTACCATATACTACCAATACTACAGTAGGCAGTATATGGGGATTTACTCCTCATACATTACAATGTGCTGATAGCACATTGTAATGAATGGGTAACCCGAAGTAGCTTCGTCTTGTGAGACCCGAAGCTACACATGGCAATGGTTCGCCGCTCCCCGATGAAGTCACGGGGAGCGCGATCATGGAAAGATGGCGGCGCCCCTCCATGCACGGAAACGCGACAGCCGCCGTGAATTAACGCGGGCGGTCGCGAACCGGTAAGGAAAAGTTATCTAATTTGCCGATGCAAATTTGTATCAAATCCTCACGTTTTCTAGATCTCTGCTTGCTGTCCTCCTATAGGAAGCTTCTATGGTTTACTTCAAGTGAATAGACAATCTGTCATGGTGATTGATGGAACAGGCAGGTGCCGGCTGGACAGAGACAATAGAAGTGGTCTGCTAATAGCAGCTCGTACGCCTGCACCTCCATCACATCCACATGGACAGAATTTCTATTCACTGGAGTAAACACAGAAGTATTTACAGAATGCAGAGATCTGAAAACCATGAGGAATTGATACAGGAAAGTATATTTGGGAAATTAGAGGACTTTTCATTACACAACAATATCAAATATTTGCTGAAAGTGGACAACCCCTTTAGTAGGCAAACTTCAGGAAAATTGAAAAACGTGGCAGCCGAAAAAACTATGATATATGTGCCCCGGGTAATTGAGTGTAGCCCTGCTCTATTCTGTTGTTATACATGTGCGTGTCTCCCTGTGACAGTCCTCCAAATGTCCTTTCTGGCAGCAAAGCCGGAAGATGAAGGACAAAGCACCATGTGTGAGGTAAGTAGACTTTTATGTGTCTCTCGGCTGCCTGTCTGTGTGGTTTTCTGTCAGTGCTGTCTATGTCTTCTTTGCAAACGTTTTCATACTTTTGGTATAGCACAGCAGTACACACCTATCATTCATAGGCTATTCAGTACTACTAATCCTATCCTGCATACATGGGCACAGCATACTAATCCTACAAAAACATACTACTTCTCCTATAAGTAATGACTATCCTATCTTGTATATATGGGTACAACACAGTACTACTACTCCTATCCTGTATATATGAGTACAGCACTATTACTCCTATCCTATTATAGGGTCACATACAGGACTACGCTCCTATTAATATACTAGTTACCACTAATCCTACACAGTACTTACCTATCCTACCTGGTATATATAGGCATACACAGTACTACTACTCTCTATCCTGTACATACCGGCACAGAAGTTACTCAGGTAGTGCAGCTCATCAGTGCGAGATGTTGCAAAAAGGTTAGTTGTGTCCTGTCAGCACAGTGTTC
Source organism: Engystomops pustulosus (assembly GCA_019512145.1). Taxonomy (NCBI): domain Eukaryota; kingdom Metazoa; phylum Chordata; class Amphibia; order Anura; family Leptodactylidae; genus Engystomops; species Engystomops pustulosus. The sequence continues at coordinate 59,321,787 of CM033643.1, read as the reverse complement.
AGAGCACTGAGTAGATCCCGGAGACCCGGTTACACCAGGAGACCCGGTACACCAGAGATGTGGAGGGAGTCATGGGAGGTCAAAAACCAGCAGCAGGACTGCTAACTCTCTCCTTCTTTGTGCAAGAGAGGAAACAGGAGAGCAGTACCAGATCCAGCAAAGTGACCTCCAGCGGCCCACTACTATCCCGGGTTTACTCAGACGTACAATGAAGGGGGTAAGAGGGTCGACGTTGACGGTCAGGTTGTGCTTGTATCTCAACAACATGGCAGGGTGATGGGCTGCAGATTACAGATTCGCATAGGCTCCCTGTATTCTCATGAATGAGAGAAAGTTACCATGAGCACATGTGACCAGGCCTTCTTCCATGGGCAAAACAGGCGACAGCCGCCCACTGCCCCAAGTTAAAAAAAAAATTAAAAAAAGTACTTACCTTTAGGCATACCCTTTGGCTTCTATTCATATCTGCAGTAGCTGTCCTAGCTATCCTGCCTTAACTGAAAGTGAAATACAGGTACAATAGTCACTCTTAATGTGCAGGTAATCGCAAATCTTACAACTCCAATAATATATCGATTTTCAACAATCTACCATCTTACCGTGTTCCCTTTAAGAAGTAATGGCACCTGTATATATTGAAAGATAGCTAATGTGTGGGAAGACCCCCGCTCATTCCAGCTTTCTAATTACATTGTTTCAGCAGATTCTGTCAATCACGTTTTTTGCAAATGAAAAACTAGAAGAACAAAAGCACAACTCTCTCGTGTTTATAGAAGGCAGATTACCGATGTCTGAAATGTTACATATCCAGCTGCAAATTGATGAAAGGTAACTGACTTTTATGATTGACTTGAGGGGCTGACATGTTATGTGAACATATGATTCAATAAATATAAGACTTTCCACTGCAGAAACAGTAGATATGATAAAGCAGATGCAGGAAAGATGTCTATGGCATTTATAGACATCACTGGTTTATGTAAAGCAAAGTCAAAATGTGAATAGAATTTGATATTGGTATTTATATTCAGGTTTCCACCTTATGTCATGACTGTACAGAGATATCACACATTGGTCCCTTATGACTGACACATCTATCTTCCCTATCCCAGACACACTCATACATTTCACAAGGAGCAAAAAAAAATAAAATATATTTTTGGAAAGTGGGAGGGATCAGCAGACACCTTAACACACAGGCAGATATACAGGCCGCAATCGATTTATTACAAAAATGTTCAGAAAAGTTATTTTACAGGTAGTGAAACCTAGAACCTTAATTCCTGTTTTATTTAATGGTTTCACTGAAGGTGAATATTTTGATTGCTGTTAATTTTGGATTGCATACAATGGCCCTTAAATTCCTAAGGGCGAGGTTAAAGCCGCGACTTTTTGAGCGCTACTAATTGATTTTTACGTTTTGGCTGCAGTCCAAGTTGAATGCAAGCAGTGAAGTAAGTTCTCACTTATAGGGTTTTTTGTTGAAAAGAAACCCCCCAGGGACCAGGGTCAGAAAAAAATCTGTACTTACCGCATTCCAGCTCCCAGTTCCCAGTTGCTACTGACTTCAATTTCAGGCCTGTGCTTGACCGGTGTTGATGGGATCAAGGAACCCATTTCATCCATTGATGGCCTCCAGGACCAGGGAACAACACACAAGGAATTTCACAGGACAACTGGAAGTGTATGTTCCCCAGGAACAGACACTTAGGAAACCCCATGTCTGTGACGATCATGAAGTGGGTCCCATGATCGCCTCTACCTTAGATTGGGTGTAAGGCTGGAAAATAGAAATATTGGGAAACTCGCAGGAATTGGGAGCTAAAAAGTTGTCATGAGTGCCCTGCGACCCAAATCCGGGTCGCAGGCGCACCCATGCACCAGGCTCTGATGAAAACCAGGTCACACTTAGATACCGATCCAGGTGTGTTGGCTTGGTCATTCTTCTGCGGGTGGTCCAGGGGGTCCACTACCCGTGAAGCCTGACAAAAGTAAGTATGATATGTGTTCTTTATTTCTCTTTCCCATTCCCATGGGTACCCTTTTACAGCTGTAAGTGACATTGTACCTTGGCTTTAGAACCATCAAGAGCTTCTTAAAGGAGATGTATTCAAGAGCATTTTAGAGAATGAGCTATGGCCACGTGGAGATTTTGATTTTTCAAGATACAAAAAGAGTGTAAAAGTTTCATTAGAGAGACCTATCATTGACATGTATTATTCTAAAAAAGCACTGGAACAATTATGTGTGGAATAGATGGAATAGCAATGAAAAAAAATTTTCAGATGATGCTCTATTATAGATGTTATTCTAAATTTGCCCAATGAAGTGGTCTTTCGGTTGCGAAAAAAAATGCAAGCAATTTGTAGTCATAAACAGATATGGTTTTATTCCCAGGTAATATGGGAATACATTTTGGGTTAAAAATCATAAATGGAATACTGTGACTTTTCACACAAAAATTTAAGGGGGTTCTGAATAGTTAGGCAAACCCATTGAAATCAGTAGATAGGATGATTTTCATGCATACAAATTTATGAAATATAAAGCATATGTGTGGCACCTTTTATTTTTGAGGAACGCCAAAGCAAAAATGGTTGGGTGACATAGCCCTCCTTGTACTGTGGGCATGGATGATATTTTGGGTACTTTTTTGTATTGTAGTTCAGAGACATATATGTCTTTCCAACAAGACTATAGAGAATACACGCAGTTCAATACTAGACGTGCACAGTCTCCTCCCAGAGGATGTACCACATATGTATATAAGCAGAAGCACATGCTGTTCATCCGGTCTTCTGGTTTCTGGAGCCGGCCTGTTGATATTATCTGTCACACTTTCACAAATGATTGAAACTGTGCATGAGAAACAGGAATTCCATTACTTTTATGAGCCATCTATCATCCTGCGGCAAACATCCTGTGTTTCCTTTATTGGAAGGAGTTCAGTACTGCATGGCAGGGATTTCTACGAAGCTATTGACAGCGAGAAAGCCATAGTAGCTCTAAAGATACAGATGTAACTCATAAGATAAAAAGACATACTATACACTGCAATAAATATGGTTTGGTTATTGCTGTAAAAGTACAGCACATTATGACAAATGAGAACTGTATCTGTAGTCATGGTTGTAACACTAGAGCAGTGATAGGCAACCTTTTGAGCTTGTTTGGTCAAAATTCGCGCAAAAAAACGAGCATAAATGGGTGGTGTGTCACCTTGACAAAAGAAAACCCCATAATTTTGTGATATTATAGTTTAAATAACAAATATGTATAATTATTTAACTTCTAGGGTACTTTAATCCTAGGGTGTTGATTGATCACCATGTACTACAGTATGGCAGTATATGGGGATTTTCCACATATATTATTAAAGTGCTGGACAATCTCTCTCAGCCTCCCGGCTACTGCACCTGGCCGTGTAGAGCCGAGATGAAACTTAACTCTCGGCGGCCACGTGTCACTGAAAATGGCTATGCGTGTCAGCATGAACGCGTGGTCATAGGTTGGCCATCATGTACTAGAGTAACAGGCATAGCAGCTGCCTGGGGGACTCAAATTATACTGCATGTTTTCACACATCATTTCAACAAAAATGTGTCCTTGTGCTGCAAAATGTACATTATCTTGTACTATGACATCACTGTGTGTATATACTCTTACTGTGACACATTGGGGCAAATTTACCTGGTTTCAGTCGCGATCCCGCGGGGAGTTGTCTGGCGAGGATTCAGGTCTGCCGGGATTCACTAAGGTCGTGCGCCGAACCAGCATGTGTCGTGCTGCGCCGAGGTCCGCCGGAGTTCACCTCTTCTCCTGGTGCATGTAAGTGCATGATCTTGCGACACGATCATTTTTAAATTTCGTGGCTTTTCGAATCCGTCGGTTGTAAACGGCCAGGCCCCCCATTCTGGCGACAATCTGAGCGACAATCCGTTGTGTGCGCCAAAATCCTGGGGGCAATTCGCCGCAAAATGGAAATTATCGGGAAACCGACGAAAGTGCGAAGTTCGGATCCTTAGTAAATGAGCCCCAATGTGTGAATTATCTGTGTATGTGACATCACAGTGTGTATTATCTCGTACTGTGAAATCACGGTGTGTATTATCTGTAATGTGACATCATGGTGTGTATATCTCTGTACAATGACATCACTGTGTGTGTAATCTCTGTAAGTGACATCATGTGGGCAGATTTACTTACCGGTCCTGTCGCAATCCCCGAGGTGCGTTCTGCGACGAGGATAAAGTCTGGTGCGATTCTTTAAAATCGTGCGCCCGATACTGCATCGTTGCTTCCCACTGAGGTCCGCCGGAGTTCACCTTCTTCTTCCCGGTGTATGTGAGTGCATTGTCTGTGACACAATTGAATTGTAAATCCCGGCCATTACGTCCAAAATCAGACGGGTTATCCGTCGGCCACACCCTGATGTGTGTCGCTGCAAGTCGGCGCGATGCGCCAAAATTCCGATTGCGTGCACCACTTAATGCGTGCAAATCAGAAATAGTCGGGAAAACCGACGAAAATTGGCCATTCAGGACACCCAGTAAATGTGCCCAGTGTGTGTAATATGTACATGTGACATCATTGTGTGTATTACTCTATACTGGACATCACTTTATGTATTGTACCTTTACTGTGACACTAACTGTGTGCTTTACTGTACTGTGACATCACTGTGTGTTGTCTGTGTGTATGGCTCATCTCCTGGAGAACATTTCAGCTATAATTTACACATACTTCTGCCAAAATATAATAAATTTGTGAGGCCTCTGCGGCCACCACTCCTTACTTTTCAGGTTGGTCCAGCTGTTAACTGAAACTGAACTGTGGAAACAATTGAATTTGCAACACCCTCGGATGCAAGGACAGGCTGTGTTTGCGAATACGTCCCACCATGTAGCGTGCAGCTTGTGTAGGTCTAGTCAGCACCCCAGCATGTCCACTACATCACACACTACATAGTCCTATAGGACACATGGGAACATGCAGTGGTAGATCTGCCTGGTAAGGCAGGAGTTATTGTTTTATGTGATGTCAATGTGTCAGCCATCACATGTATGCATCCGTCCTGTGAGCTGAGAGGTAATTGGAGGAGCACCACCACCTAACCAGGGGAGATAATAAAACCCTGGCCAGGAATGTTCTAGAGAACACTAGAGGAGTTCCAGTCAGACCAGCAGGGCCGGATTAAGGTTGGTGGGGGCCCCTGGGCGCAAAAATGCTGTGGAGGACCCCCACTAAGTGCAGCGTGCATACAACGTCCTCCCTGCTCATATTCACGAAGTACACTGCTACATACAGCCGCCTGATCCCAGTAATACATCTATATACAGCCGCCTCGCCAGTTACACCACTAACACTACCGACGCCTCGCCCCCAGTAACACAGCTACATACCGCCGCTCCTTCCCACGTAACACAGCTATATACAGCCGCCTCATCCCCAGAACACAGCTACATACAGCCGCTCTTCCACAGTAACACAGCTATTACAGCCCGCCATCCCCAGTAACACAGCTAATACAGCCAGCCTCACCCCCCAGTAACACAGCTACATACACCCTATCCAGAACCAGCTTACAATACTCTCCCAGTAACACAGATACATACAGCCGCCTTCACCACAGTAAACACAAACTACATACAGCGCCTCATCCCCCAGTAACAGACATACAGATGCCTCCAGTAACACAGCTACATACAGCCGCCTCACCCCCAGTAACACAACTACATACAGCCCCTACATCCCCCGAAACACAGCTACATAAGACTGCCTCTCCAGTAACACAGCACATACAGCCGCCTCACCCCCAGTAACACAGCTACATACAGCCCCCTCGCCCCAGTAACACCGCTACACACAGCCGCACTCTTCCCAGTAACAGTACACACAGCCGCCTCATCCCCAGTAACAGCTCACACACAAGGCCGCTCATCCCCAGTAACACAGCTACACACAGCCGCCTCGCCCCAGTAACATAGCTACATACAGCCGCCTCACCCAGTACACAGCTAAATAGCAGCCTCGCCCCCAGTAACCAGCTAATACAGCCGCCTACCCCCAGTAACAAGCTAAATACAGCCGCTCTCACCAGAACACAGCTACATACAGCGCCTCACCCCCAGTAACACAGCTTACATACACGCCTCTACCCCAGTAACACAGTACATAACGCTCGCCCCAGTAACACAGCTACATACAGCGCCTAACCCCAGTAACACACAGCTAAATACAGCCGCCTCACTCCCCAGTAACACAGCTACATACAGCCGCCTCACCCCCAGTAACACAGCTACATACAGCTTCGTCCCACCCCAGCTAACAAGATACATCAGCCGCCTCATCCCAGTAACACACGTACATACAGCGCCTCACCCCCAGCTCCATGTTTTACACATCTCACAACATATTGCAAATGTTGCCATGTAGCAGTTTTGGATCAACAAAATGTTTTACATCATGGCAACCTTTCATTTTACGTGAATTCACTGCACTGTTTTCTTACTCCCTAAAAGGATTTATTGTACTATAATTTGTATGTCTGAAAATATATTATCATTTATACTCACCTGCCTTTTCCCTGTGATCTAACTCTGCATTTCCCTATGGCTTACAACTGAAATTCTATGGCAGGTAGGATGTTGCATAGAATTATATGCTGGTGCAGCCGCCCTCCGGACACATCAGGATGCTGGAGTCTCCAAACGCATACATTAGAGGGGCGACATATCAGCGCCAACATATTATAAATATCCCCCACTGTCCGTATATGATCAGCTACACTTGCCACTTACACAAACATTTATACATTGACACACACTGCTTGAATACTATCAGTAAAAACATAAATGCTTTATCATTACTGTATAAATACATACAGTACTGTATGTATTGACATTATTTCGCCCATATGCCACCTCCACACCAAGTGGGCCTGAAGGGGGCCATGCAGGGCAGCAGAGTGGACAATATACCTGCACCCTGGCTATAACTTGCACCTGTTCAGAGGAAGGTTATAGCGCAATTTTATGCTGAGCTTTCAACCCTATCTGTGTCCCTAGGACAGAAATAGATGAGTATATAGAGGGGGACATGTATCAATCCTATTGCTTTTATCCCTTTTCTTATTTTTTTGTGCAGTTTGCGACTTTTTAGGTGCAGAATCATGCAGCGTACCAAAGTTAGCTGCCTCAAGGATGTAATGCAGTGGCCGGATTTATCTTTGTAGCCCAGATGTTTATTTAACCTGTGCGACTTTTGGCCTCTGAAATTGTCCCATTCTTGCACCTAATAAGTCCCAAAACAGAGCGTGCTAGACCCAGACTTACTTTTTAAGTTGGATGTCTGAAAATATATATCATTTGATACCAGTGATGGCTAACCTATGGCACTGGTGCCAGAGGTGGCACTCGGAGCCCTTTCTGTGGGCAATCAGGCCATCACCAGAGATGACTCCAGGTATCTTCCTGCAGTCCCAGAATCCCGGACTTGCTGTGCACAGAGCTATTTTAAAGTGACAGCACTACCTGGCTATTTTCTGCTTATTGGTGTCCTCAGGGGATGGTATCAATGAAAACTGTGACCGAGAAGGGAGTATAAATCACAAATTAAATTTCTGTGTTGGCACTTTGCGATAAATAAGCGGGTCCTGGTTGTAGTTGGGGCACTCGGCCTCTAAAAGTTTGCCATCACTGATTTATATCACCTGCCTTTTCCCTGTGATCTAAATTGCATTTCCTATGGCTTACAAACTGAAATTCTATGGCAGGTAGGATGTTGCATAGAATTATATGCTGGTGCGCCGCCCTCCGGACACATCAGGGTGCTGGAGTCTCCAAACGCAACATTAGGGGGCGACATATCAGCGCCAACAAACTATATAATATCCCCACTGTCCGTATATGATCAGCTACACTTGCCACTTACACAAACATTATACATTGACACACACGCTTGAATACTACAGTAAAAAACATAATGCTTTATCATTACTGTATAAATACATACAGTACTGTATGTATTGACATTATTTCGCCCATATGCCACCTCCACCTAAGTGGGCCTGAATGGGGCCATGCAGGGCAGCAGAGTGGACAATATCCCTGCACACCTGGCTATAACTTGCACCTGTTCAGAGGAAGGTTTTTAGCTGAGCTTTCACCCTATCTGTGTCCCAGGACAGAAATAGATGAGTATATAGGGGGGACATGTATCAATCCTATTGCTTTTATCCCTTTTCTATTTTTTTGTGCAGTTTGCGACTTTTTAGGGCGATCATGCAGCGTACCAAAGTTAGCTGCCTCAAGGATGTAATGCAGTGGCCGGATTTATTTGTAGCCCAGATGTTTATTTAACCTGTGCGACTTTGGCCTCTGAAATTGTCCCATTCTTGACACTAATAAGTCCCAAAACAGAGGTGCTAGACCCAGATACTTTTGGTAAAACCATATTTGAGACTAAAAAGTTGCACACCACAAAAGTCGCAAAGGTAGGACTAAAACAGGCAACTCATCACTGTATCACAAAGAGAAAAAAACTTAAGATACATTGCAATGATTAAAGGGGTTGTCCACTCTCAGCAAATAATGGATATTGTTTGTTTAACCGGTTTTTTCGTTTTCTCATTTCCATTTTCACTCCCCACCTTCAAAATCTATAACTTTTTTTTTACACGTAAAAAGTATGTGATGGCTCGTTTTTTGCGTACAAATTGCACTTATAGTGGATTGCTTTCACTTCATGCCACAATGACGCATCCTAATTTATTCTTTGGGTCAGTACGATTAGGGATACCAAATTGTATAGATTTATAATGGTTCATACATTTACAAAAATTAAACCGCATGAACAAAAAATTTTTTTTATTTTTGGCCGTCTTCTTGTGCTTATAATTTTCCATACTTCGTGTATGGAGTTGGAGGGTGGTGTCATCTTTTGGCGACTTTTAATGATGTTTTCAATTTATTATTTTTAGGACTGTACGACCTTTTTGATCACTTTTTATAGAATTTAAA